>JACEGR010000332.1:0-296243 GCA_014170235.1 Listronotus bonariensis | reverse complement strand
ATGTACTACATATAGTCCTTTAACATTTTAATTAAAAAACCACAGCTTTTCATCATTAAACTAACTTTCAAGTAATTATTTTTATATATATAAAGTATACGAGGAAATTGATAAGGCCAAATGTTTACTTAAAAACCCAAATAACTCATTATCAAGATAATTGAACAAAGGATTTTCAAGTTTAATGACTTTACCTTAATCTTTAAATTAAATCATCCAAATCGTGAGTAATGATTTTACTTTAAAACGGTTTATGAAGTTAAAAAATAGTATTTACCTTTTACAGTAAAGCATTGATTTATTATAACTTTACGGGCAAATCCTAGTTTTCGGGCAAAATAATAAGTTAAAACAATTAATATTAAAAATAATTCACTGATTTACAATACCTATGTGTGGGCTTATTATTAACTTACCTGGAGCTCACGAGTAATGCGACCATGACGTGTCTTTATACTGAACGGGCGGCGCACACACCTGAAAAATATTATTAATTTTTCCATTTTTTTGGACTTGAGACTGTCACAAAATACAACCAGTGCGGTTGTTCTGAAATTAGGTTGGAAGTTTGGAACGACTAAGCCGATTTTTAAAAACAACGTGGCATTAAGTAGAGAATCAAAGTACCTTTAAAACGAAGTAGTACATAAACAACCCCCTTTCTATTTAATTAAAATTTAAACTGAAAGCCAAAGAGTATTCCTTGTGAAAAAACACGTTATACATACAATCCTTCGCGTTCAGTACAGACAATCTTGAAGAGGCAGATTTCGGGAATTGAATATTCTCACTCTTTCTGGTGTGTATATCTATGTGTGTTTGTTATTTTTATTTAAAAATCAAGACAAGTTTATGCAATATGAGATAATTCACAATCATCAAACACGGTTTACTAGCTACTCTTTGCCACAACATAGACTGACCGCAACGGAACTAATTCACTACATATTCTTTCATACATTTTTTAAATTTGCTTTCTAAGGAAATAAACTTCTGAACTGTTTTAAATTGTATAAAAAAACAAGTTTTTTATCTAATTTTAAATATAGAACCGTATACTATTGCTGATTTTTCAAACCTTAAATTTTAATCTGTGTGCTATTAGTATTCGGTCCTAATTGTTAATTTAATGTTTAGGGTATGTTTTTTTATGAAACAAATTTTATACCTGTTTTTGTATATTTCCCATAGTTAGTTACATCATGCATATTGTGGGTTTTTTGTGACGCCATTTCATTGCACTATTACTTTTATACTCTACAGTTCTTCTGAATAAAGAGATTTATTTATATTATTATTATTATTTGAAAAAAGTTGCTGCTAAAAAGTAGTTAAAGTAATACGATTATTAATATATCTCGATATATTAACCCATTCAAAAGCTAAATTTTAAGCGCATATAACTCTAGAATAACTGGGCCGATGTGCAAAAATAAAACAGTGATGAGTAGAGAATCGAAAGGCCTTTAAAAAGAGGTGCTACATAAACCTACTTTCTTTTGAAAAAATGTTGCCAGTCCCTCCTTGGCACTAGGCCACTTGGGCAAAATTATTTTTATGCCAAAGAGTAGTTTAACTGACACCCTTTACACAAACTTTACCCGATCTCTATATCTTGTCCCATTTAAAAGATAAAATGGGGAAATACTTTAAATATCCTTACTGTATTTTATAAAAAGAAAACAGTTTTAAAAGACGCTGTTTTATATTTTAATGGGTTACGGTACAACTTTTTAAAATATATTTACAAATTAATTTTCTGTAAAAATAGTTAAACTTTAAATATAGAAAATATCTTAATATTTTAAGGTTTTGCCCCTTGGTCGGCGCCAGATTGCATTTGAGTTCGCAGCAAATATCTTTAAAAAGAACTATGTTTTTTTAATTGATAAAATCACACTTTACTTGTATTATATTAGAAAAAATTTATTTCGAAAACCGAGTTTATCTATCAAAGTGTAATTATAATAATAATAATACTTATATTATTTAATATCGGATTAATATCGCAATTATTATAGATATATGATATAATATTACGTTGCTAAACAAATGTTTTTAATTTAACAGGGTTATTTTTAAGTTAGAATTTTCCTCTTAACACTGTATAGAATGCAGTAAAATATGAAAATTAGATACATAAATCTATGTCCAAAAATGCTTCGTTTCTAAGATACAGAGTGTTAAAGTTTTAGGAAAAAATATCTTTTTGTCATAACTTTTCTACTACTTCAGACATTATAACAAAATTTGATACACTTTTTTGACCATTACATTACATTTTTTCCTATAATTTTTTAGAAGTGGCGTTAAAGCAAGATTTTCATTAAGTTATTTCCAAGAAAAAATAGTACGTCACTGCTTTTTCTTTGAACTATTATTATTTTTAAAATAGTCATTACTTGCTCTTGTTATTTTTTTGTACGACGAACGGTTTTCCTTTAAAAAATTAAAGCCATTTTGATTCATGGCAAAATCGCTAGAATCTGATATGGTGTTTTGTTTATAAAATTCGTTTTTGTCTAATTTGAATTAAAAAAGATCAAAATGGTTTTTATTTTTTAAACGAAAACCGTTTGTCGTACAAAAAATAACAGGAGACCACATTAACTTTAAAGTTAATAGTTAATCAAAAAAATATTGGTTCAAAGAAAAGCAGTGGCGTACTATCTTTTTTCTTGAAAAACATTTAATACAAATCTTGTTTGAGCGCCACCGGTCAGAAATTTAAAAAAAATACTTATACAAGAAATATTTACCAAGTATTGAAATTAAAATTTAAAAATATCTGAAGTGGTAAGAAAGTTATGATAAAAAAGGCATTTTGTTCTTTAACACAGTGTATTTCGGGAACGAAGCATTTTCGGACGTAATTTTAGCTGAAAAATGTTCCTGTTTTTGCATTCTATACAGTGTTAAAGGAATAAATACCAAATTAAAAATATCCCTGTATATTCAGTAGCCGTAAGTCATAGATATACTTTAAATACTATCTTAATATTTGAAGATTTTGCCCCATGGTGGGCGCCAAAATGCATTTAAGGGTGCAGCAAATATGGTAAAATAACTATTTTTTTTAAACATAAAATTGCACTTTACTTATATCATTATTCGAAAAAAAATCTAAAAGACTTAAATTATTAATTAATAGTGTCATTAGAATAATTATACTCATATTAATTAAGATCGGATTTATATCTTAATCATTGTAGATTTATAATAAAATAATAAGTTAGTTGCTAAACAAATAATTTTAATTACATATTTAATGGTAGGGGTACGCATTACATATTTAATGGTAGGGGTAGCCCAAGAGGGGATTTTAAAAGTTACTACAGGACGGCAGATTAATATACCGAAGAATACCTTGTACCCAGTTAAGTACCTCCACCAAGCATGGCTATAATTTTTTTTTGGTTGTAGAAATTAATTTAAGGATAACGAAATCGTATCGGACTACATATTGTCCGATACGAGCCAAACGATTTCCACAAGCCAAAATAATAACAGTATTTTTTGACATATTTAATTATTTATATAACCTCTTTCCACACCAATGAAAAGGTATGTTATATTACATTATACAGTGTGTCCAAGATAAGGATCCTAAGCATGGGAGTCTCAGTACGTATTGGAGATACAGCTAAGGTTAAATTGGGAAAAAGTTGTGTTTTTTAAAGCTTATTTACATGCCGTTTAGAAACTTTAAAAAATTTCATGGCCTGCTGAGATATTTGGCAAAAACGAAAATTTCACTATATCGATTTTATTTTTTTCTGGCGTTATTTGAAGAGATATAAAAAACTAATAACACTTTTTCATTGGCACTTTTAGCTACTACATGATGGTTATTTTAGATTTTATTCCCGACGTTTCGTTTTCAAGAAACCATAATCAACTTTATTTTTTTATATGGCTCGTAAAAAAAGTACACCCTGTATCTGATCCCATTTTTTATTACAAATTTAACGATGTATCACATGTCATATTTTAATTTTTAGTTAAAAGAAAATTGCATTTTTATTATTTTTGTTTTAAGTTATTTTTAAGTAGGCCTTGCAAACAAATGCTTGGATGTTAATACCTGTTACCGTATCTGTAACATAATTTAATATCATTATAAAATAGTATTTGTCGTTATTACCCTGTTTGTCGATTTGTTGTTTTTAAAGCAATTGTTCTTATTGTTACTGTTGTCTATATTATTTTTTATTGGTGAATAGCTAAAATCTTATTGTATTATTACGGTCGAATATGCAGGATGGCCATTATAGACATGAAGATAAGTTTGACATGCTAACATGCTACATTTTGTGCTCCAAAAATAAAAAGGTATCATTTCTGCAGTTAATGAATTATGGTAAATACATGGACCTGGTATTTTAGTTCCTTAAATTCCACACCACATATATGAAACCCAAAACGTTCTTGATGTTTCGATATTTTCTTAACACGCGGATTTTATTGAGCCTAGTAATGCGTATTGCGACGGTTGAAGATATCATGATTAGTGACCATACTTTCGTCGGACCATATTTTTTTTAAAGAGAAATAGCATACAGAATAGGTCTCTATAGCTCTAGTAGTAAGTAAATTACCATTTAGCATTATGGGTTCCCCTTTTTTTATCTTTTGACATTCCACGAAGGACTATGCCTAAATACCAGAGTACACGGCCAGTGATTTAGTTGAGTAGCGAGTAATTAAGTATTCTCGTGCGTGTGGACAGTAAAAATTTGAAAACTAGTGTAGTGAAGTAGCTGTCCACACGCACGATAATACCTAATTATTCACTACTCGACTTTATTACTAGCCGTGTCTAAAGAAGGCATTAAATACAGCAAATATCTTGGGGGAGATAACTGTAAAATGTCATTTTTTTTTCACTATACGTTAGTATAGTCCTTTAGTAACACGTTTCTTAAATTTTAAAACATAATTTTTAGTATTTCCTATATTACAGAGTTAAAACATTTTTTTAAAGCAAAAACGATATAAAAATTGAGCCAAAAAGTTAATTTACTTTTTTTAAGCGTCGTATTTCTTGGATTTATTTTTTTATTATTTTTTTAGATTTACCGACAAATTATGACATTAATAAACACAAAAAAAATAGTTTTTGATTTTTAAATCACTAGACGCGATGCTAGAGTGCCCGCCGATTAAGAAGTCTCTCTCCGATCTTCCTTAAAAAAATTAGCGCACAGCCGCCATTTTGAATAATTAAAATGACAAAAATGTATATTATATTATTCTAATATCTGAGTAAACTACATACCAATTTTGGAAAATATATACTGACTCTTCTATTTAAAAAAGAATCATGAAAATGTAATAATTTACAGGTATCTCCTCCCTTAATATTTGAATTTTTTGCCCCTTGGTGGGCGCCAAAATGCATTTAAGTGCGCAGAAAAAAACTTAAATAAAAATATTTTTTCTTATTTATAAAATCGCACATTACTTGTATTTTATAAGAAAAAAATTATCTAAAAAACTTATAAATAATTGTAATTAAAATAATTATACTCATATTATTTAATACCGGATTTATATCTCAATCATTGTAGATGTATGATAAAATAAATATCACGTTGCTGAACAAATGTTTTTATTATATATTCAATAAGCGTAAAATCATTTTCCTGTCAATTAAAGAATCCCTTGTCTCATAATAAATTAAATTCTCAGAAACTTAAAAAACATATTAGTTATGGCCTTTTGTTTTACCGTGACATATCAAAGAAATTGTCCCGAAAATATATTTTTTTCTTAGAAGTATATTCGCAATGTATAGAATATCCGCGATATAATGTCTGAGAATAAATTACTTGTATAGACAGTTGGAATAATAAGTTTTATTTTTATAAAGTAATATTTGCTAAATGTTGTAAACTTATTATTCCTAATCCGAACTTTTACTCGACAAAAATTGACATGTTAATGTAAAAATAAATGTTTTTTAAAGTGTGACGGTAAGATATCCAATGCTAAAACTTGGAATTTTCTTAACACTTGCAAAACAAAGCATTTTTTTTTCATTCTGTGCTACGCAACACCCAATATAAAGGTATATTTTTTAATAATATTATTCAAATAGTATAGCAATCTGCTTGATTGGGTTTAACACACAGAAACTTAATTACAAGCATTGAGCTAGCACCACGTTTATTATTTATGTTCTGCAGCATTTAAAAAAAGTGGTAAAATATCGAAAGATCTAACTGAAACAGTGAACAATTTTACAACACTGGTATTAAACGCGATGTTTAAATATTTGTAGGCAACCGAGCATTTTGTTGGCGACATTATTCAGATTATTTTAAATTTAGTTAATTAACAGCTTTTAAAAGTATTTTAAAGGTAATTTTTGTACTGTTGCTTTCAGTATCCGCAATTTGAAACATTTTGATTATTTAAACTATTGTTTTAAATTCAATAATATAAAACAATTTTATTGTAAAAATGTAGCTACTTTCACAACTTGTAACATTTTTCAGTAACTTAAAAACAGGGAAGGCCCTACAGCTATTAAGATATTTTTAAGAGTTTTTCTTGTGTTTCCCTTTTGATAATCTTGTTTGCTAACGAAATTATTATTTAAATTAAACAAATGCATTTTGTGCTTTTAAAACTTAATTACTTACCACAGCTAACTTTTTAGTTTTTAATAATATATTTCTGATCTCAAAATATTTATGAAAGTCACTGAATTCTCGTCATTTTTTTTCCAATTATGTATTAACACTGTCCTAAATTTTTACTAATATACAGTGAATCTTAAATAAAGGAGCCATCTATAGACCTATAGGAAAAACCTTGAACAGCTCAATTTTTATATTTGGGGGACACATTTTTGTGCCAAATGGAGGAGTCAAGGAGTCAAGTAAAGTCTGAACCACCTATAATTCATTCTGAAAGCAATGCCGCCAAGTGCACAAAAAATGATAAAGTAAACAAACATTTTTGAAAGCACATAGCCTCTAACAGAGCCTGATTACATATTTTTTGGATAAATAAAAAAAACATTGTTAAAAGAAGTATCACGGATTTAGAAAACATCATCTTATTTTGCCTCTGTCCTGCTATAAAAGCTGACACGTGCCGTAAGTAATTATAAACTCTTCGAATGTATTCTTTATTGATGCAATAAATCATTGTTCACAAAAGGGTTTGTTTACATTAGATAATTTGCGGCAACCCTTTTAGAATGAATGAAATCTGGTCCTTACTATTTTTTTAACTTTTTTTTATTGTTATCACGTATGTATTATTATAAAATGTGGTACATGGATATATTACATATATGTGTATTATTTTACAAATTCAGCTGTTATTTAATACTTCCGGTTTAGCCGGACACGACCTTGACTTTCTTACTTATCATCCCCAGTACAATGATACTGCCCTTGCATCATGGCACTTAAGGTAAAAAAATTAAAATGTAAAATATTTAAATGTTAGATGTCAAAAAGAAGAAAAAACAGTGTCATTATGGAAAGTAATACTCTTTTTAAATTAGTCAACATGTACCAGGTTTTTCATTAAAAAAAAGTTAAGGTCGTTTCCGGCTAAACCGGAAGTAAAAGAAGACATATTAGTGAAACAATGAACATTTATTTAATATACCTACATACGTACCAAATTTTATGTTTTAATTTTGAATAGGAAATAAATTATTAGGGTGAGTCACTGGATGGATACTTAAATTGTAAATTTTCTCGAAAACTACTGAACTGATCCAAAAAATTTAAAACCATTTAATAATTTTAAACCCTTTTAGTTAAGGTAATACTTGACCCCCTTTTCAATTTCAACTTTTGACTTTGTGTTAGTGAGGGGAATGGATAACCCTAAACAAGTAAATTTTGACACATGAATGTGTCCCCCTAAAAAAATTGACATTAAACCTTAAATTTAGTGTTTTCTTGAATTCATCTCTTTTATTCACTGAGTTTTCATATGTAGTATTAAGAATACAATGTGTGGTAATGCATATTTTGAAATTTCCCTTGTAAACATCTTATAAATAAAAAACTGGTAATATTTTCTGAGGAAAAGGCGCCTGTGCATCCGATAAAGAGAGCTGGTTTAAAAATTAACAAGTTTTTGCGCCGCTTTTTACAGACTGATTGCTACTTGCTCGGCAATTTGTAAGTAGCGAGGTGCCAGATTCCGTGTAGGATTAAAATTTAATGATATGGTTATTCATGATTTTGTTGACTGAGAAGAAATCTTCAAGGTATTTAGTGGTTTATTTTTGGTCGTTTTACCTTTCTTTATATGCAGGACTGTACATGATTAAGTGGATTTAATCCTGTAAGTCTGTATAAGAGTTAAGTCTAAACATTTTTTAGAGTTGCAAATATTTCAGTTTTGCGCAGAATGTATGACTATACTTCTGGTCGTTGTCGACCATGAATATTATTTGGGATTAGTAGTTGATGAGATTAATGTTATTGTTTTCATGTTTTTTTCTTTTTTTTAATACGGGTTGGCCGCCGAGGTATCCGAAATACTTCGGATATAAATTATATGACTAATTTTTAGCAAAAGTGATTTTATTCACCTCTTACGAAATCCTAACAGTTTTTGATTTATTTGGGTTTAAAGTTACCAAGACATACATTCTATTGTAATGAAATAACATTGTTGCGACTTGTTTACATGGGTAATTTAATAGTCAGCTAAACCTTAAGTTTTATTAATGATTGTTTATTCGTAAATTGTCATCATTAAGAGCCGTTGGCTTTTAAATTCTCTCGCATTACCTACTTATGACAAAATCAAGTCTGTGGCCTGTACTTTATTCCTATGAGGAATTCGTGGACATGATTTTCGTTTATGGATATTGCGACGAATGCTTGACTTATGCATTGCATAGGGCTGAGGTCATATTGAGCGTCTTTAATAATTGTACTGTCATTGCGTGTTTTTTTTTAAATAAACCACATTTTTTTCTTAAGATTTAAACTTTAAACACAGATAATTCAAGAACCGTTAGAAATTCGGAAAAAAGAATAAAATAATTTTTGCTTAAAATTAAGTCATATATCCCAAGTATCTCGGATGCGATTTATGAATTCCTACTGCCTGTCAGCACTTTCATGGAGTTGAAAAGCAGTAACAATACGAACAGTATCACCTTTATTTTTCTCTTTAAACCCCACGTGAGTTTGGTGCTGCAGTCTGGGAGGAATTTAAAAGCATGAAAATGCATAAACGGTTTGTGAATTCCTACTGCGTGTCAACGCCTTTATGGAGTTGAAACGCAGTAGCAAATACGAACTGTATCACCTCCCTTTACCACTCTAAACCATACGTTAATTTTGTGCTACAGTTTGAAAGAAATTTAAAATCATGCAAACGCTTAATTTGATTACGAATGAAATTTAACCTGGTAACAAAAGATCTGTGTCCAAAAGCATTACAAATCAGTCAAAGTGAATCAAACAGCTCAAATACAGTGAGATAATTAATACATAACCATTTTTAGAAAAAGTCATAGTTTACGAGTTCTTTTTGGGAATTTTGTTATTACATATTTGATTTCATTTAAAAGACAATTTTATTTTCAAAAATAATATATTTTTTTGTTTGTTCTTTAGTTCTGTAATTGTACATTTTTATTGACTAGCTATTAAGCTATAACTTTTTTATTTGTTTTGTCTTTTGACTATGGTTATACAGCAAGTATTTATTATATTTATTATTTCTTAAGCTAATAAATATTTTAACTTTTAATTTAAACTTGATACGAGGTATTACAAAATGATGTTAGCAAAGCCAAAAAATCTGACAAAACATTATACAGTGCTTGTCTAAATTCAGAACCTTATCTCCTAACATTTGAATTGTTTGGTATTTTTTCATGAAACTTTGAGGACTTTAGTTAGACAAAATAAACCAAATTTTAGACAGAAAATGACAAATATAAATATCAAACTCACAGCTGGGCGCCATTATAAAAAACAAAATTAAATGGAAAAAGTCATACTGTAAACTTTTTATTTAAAAAACAAACATTGACACATTAGTTTTAGGTTATTAGCCGTTTAAAATTCACATAAAACTAAATGAAAACAACCGTGTAATTTAATTAAATGCAATAAGGCGGGTAAAGTAAAAAGATTTGAGGCGGGGACGAGGCGTCTCCTATTGCCATGCAGTATGAATTCCAAATATAAAACCAAATTTGCTTGTACTTAAAAAATCCCAGGTTACAACATGCGTAGCAGTGATAGGGCTGATTTCTGCGTTCTACTTTATGAATTCCTACGCGATATTTGTGCTGGCGCGTAGTAGATATTTTTACAGTGTTCTAAAATAAAAACTCCCGTTAAATCCTCCTGCATTTCAGCACGGTAGGGTGTTGTAACATGGTAGGAATTTATAAAATGCATCTCGGATACCTCAACGGCCACCCTGTAAAGGCTGTTTCAAATTTTAGGGCTAGCTATCTCGAGGAGGGTAAGAAATACAAAGTTAGTTAAATTGGCAGACAAAGTTGTGCATTTGTATGCTTAACAACATTGAGTTTTAAAAACTTGAAAATTCTCAGCTGTTCCGGAATTATCCGAAAAACCGAAGTGTCATTAATTTTTCTTTCCTCGGTATATTATGATTCTAGTAGATTGTTATTTTTTCATATATTTTACTCAAAAAAGTATACATGATAAATATCACTTTCAGCAACGTTTTATAAGATACTTGAGACTAAACGTTTTATTTCACCTAAAAAGCTACCTTCACATTCCGTTATACTTTATTTAGGCCACCCGGGTTTCTCTAAAGGGTCTGTACAAATTGGTGTTATAGTTTCCTTTCGCCAAAATATAACGATTTAACCCAATTTGCGAGATAGGGGTGTCGAAGTAAAAAAAATGGAAAATATGACATCCCGTATTTTGCAAACACACCTTTCGACTAAAGTAAATTGCATTAGATCGTTGTATTAATTTGTGGTGACATTTTGTACAGACGTTTTGGGCACTACTAGGTGGCCTAGATAAAGCGTGAAAGAATCCAATGGAAAACTTGGCAATGGAATAAAGCGTTTAATTTAAATTATCTTAAAAACAATTGCTTGTAGCAATATTTATCAAATATACCTTTTTTGTGCAAAAAGTATGGGAGAATAAACATTTTCTACTAAAATTATATTATACCGAGGTAAAAAAATGTATGACACTTTAAACCTAAACAAAGGACTAGAGGTGGCTCCCTTTATATTTTACGACAAAATTGTTAGCACATCGATTCCTTTCAATACTAAATTTTGTGTTTAAAAAAGTATAATAATAAATAAAATATTTTAAAATAACTAAAATAAACAAACTTTTTACACCATGTATCGTGCAGACTTGCAGACGATCAACTTTTCGATTCGAAGGTAAATTGTGTTAGATCGTTGTATTTTGGTCCAATGAATTTGTGATAGGACTTTGTACAGACCTTTTAGAGACACCCGGTATATTATGTCTTTTTTAATTAAGAAAAATAACAATACATTTAAGGGTAGATGGTAGGTAGTGGTAGATAGTAGAGGAGCTTTCCTCGCCTGAGGAGGTACTACCCCACTCACCCTTTAAAGGACCCGTGAAGTCTTAACGGACGTTTCGGGTTCTGAGTGTGTGAGTCAGATTTCCTTTTTCCTTTTTTTTTCTTTTTTTTCCTTTTTTTTCTTTTTTCCTTTTAACCCCCAAACTAAGTACAAATGATGGCGACACACCCGGAAGTAAAATATTCCGGAGGTAAAATACCCCTCCTTCGGATCTCCGGGCGAGGGGTGCATCCGGGAGGCCTTCATCGAGAAGTTTAATTTCTTTTGCAAACATATGTGGGCTTAACACCAATATAAACTCCGCTCACCATCACCTTCAGTCAACTAAGCCCCACATAATATTTCTAACGGCAACACAAATAAGTTCTAAATCTTCAACCAGCCACCTTCTCTTCCCAGGCACGAACTTATTTCGTCTTTTTACCCACATGGTGGCGTATGTGCTTACGTCCGCAACAATCTGGCATGTGCTCGAGTTTCCAATCTTGAATCGGGTAGGCCCGTAATCCTTTGGCTCAAACTTTCCCTTAGGTCTTCAACTAAATTTATCTGCTGTTTGTACCGGTCCCCATCTAATAATTCCTATGTCGAATTCTTTGACTTTCTTTCAACAAAGATCGATAGCATAATTTCTCAGTTTTCATCGGCTTCCGTCCATAATAAGGATTGTCTGGGCTCTTTAAAAACTGACCACCAAGGCAGAGCAGCCGAAATTTTCGCAGTCAGTAACTCTCTTACCAACGATATTATGAAACCCACCTACTTTTCTAGAGTCCCAAATCATAGTTCAAATCCTCTATATTTTACGACAAAAATGTTAGCACATATCGATTCCTTTCAATATCAATTCAAATTTTGTGTTTAAAAAAGTCTAATAATAAATAAAATATTTAAAAATAACTAAAATAAAGAAACTTTTTTACACCATGTGTCGTGCAGACGATCAACTTTTCGATTCGAAGGTAAATTGCTTTAGATCGTTGTATTTTGATCCAATGAATTTGTGATAGCACTTTGTACCGACCTTTTACAGACACCCGGTATATTATGTCTTTTTTAATTAAGAAAAATAACAATACATTTAAGGGTAGATGGTAGGTAGTGGTAGATAGTAGAGGAGCTTTCCTCGCCTGAGGAGGTACTACCCCACTCACCCTTTAAAGGACCCGTGAAGTCTTAACGGACGTTTCGGGTTCTGGGTGTGTGAGTCAGTTTTCCTTTTTCCGTTTTTTTCTTTTTAAGCCCCC
This sequence comes from Listronotus bonariensis, assembly GCA_014170235.1. Classification (NCBI taxonomy): domain Eukaryota; kingdom Metazoa; phylum Arthropoda; class Insecta; order Coleoptera; family Curculionidae; genus Listronotus; species Listronotus bonariensis. Next base: position 283,433 of record JACEGR010000332.1, on the reverse strand, counting down.
AAACTAAGTACAAATGATGGCGGCACACCCGGAAGTAAAATATTCCGGAGGTAAAATACCCCTCCATTCGGATCTCCGGGCGAGGGGTGCATCCGGAGGCCTTCATCGAGAATTTTAATTTCTTTTGCAAACATATGTGGGCTTAACACCAATATAAACTCCGTTCACCATCACCTTCAGTCATCTAAGCCCCACATACTGTTTCTAACGGAAGCACAAATGAGTTCTAAATCTTCAACCAGCCACCTTCTCTTCCCAGGCTACGAACTTATTTTGTCTTTTCGCCCACATGGTGGCATATGTGCTTTCGTCCGCAACGATCTGGCTTGTGTTCGACTTTCCAATCTTGAATCGGGTAGGCACGATATCCTTTGGCTCAAACTTTCCCTTAGGTCTTCAACTAAATTTATCTGCTGTTTGTACCGGTCTCCATCTAATAATTCCTATGTCGAATTCTTTGACTTTCTTTCAACAAAGATCGATAGCATAATTTCTCAGTTTCCATCGGCTGAAGTAATCGTGCTTGGCAACTTCAATGTCCATAATAAGGATTGGCTTGGCTCTTCAAAAACTGACCCCCAAGGCAGAGCAGCCGAAATTTTCGCAGTCAGTAACTCTCTTACCAACCATGTTATGAAACCCACCTACTTTTCTAGAGTCCCAAATCATAGTTTAAATCCTCTATATTTTACGACAAAAATGTTAGCACATATCGATTCCTTTCAATACTAAATTTTGTGTTTAAAAAAAAAAGTCTAATAATAATAAAAATATTTAAAAATAACTAAAATAAAGAAACTTTTTACACCATGTATCGTGCAGACGATCAACTTTTCGATTCGAAGGTAAATTACTTTAGATCGTTGTATTTTGATCCAATGAATTTGTGATAGCACTTTGTACAGACCTTTTAGAGACACCCGGTATATTATGTCTATTTTTAATTAAGAAAAATAACAATACTGTGAACACCTAGTATAAAAAAGTATACATTTTGGGAATTTTAAAAATATACATTTTTGGGAAATTTAAATATAATTGGGTTACTTAACATTGGGAAATTTGGTACATAAAACAATACGTGAAGTGTCAAGGTTTAAAAAGTAGAAATCAAACAATTTTCTAGGTTACTCTTATAATAATAAAACATTAAACAAGTTGAGTTGCCTAGAAATGCAAAACAAATAGTAGAAATTTTCGCAGTCAGTAACTCTCTTACCAACGATATTATGAAACCCACCTACTTTTCTAGAGTCCCAAATCATAGTTCAAATCCTCTATATTTTACGACAAAAATGTTAGCACATATCGATTCCTTTCAATATCAATTCAAATTTTGTGTTTAAAAAAGTCTAATAATAAATAAAATATTTAAAAATAACTAAAATAAAGAAACTTTTTTACACCATGTGTCGTGCAGACGATCAACTTTTCGATTCGAAGGTAAATTGCTTTAGATCGTTGTATTTTGATCCAATGAATTTGTGATAGCACTTTGTACCGACCTTTTAGAGACACCCGGTATATTATGTCTTTTTTAATTAAGAAAAATAACAATACATTTAAGGGTAGATGGTAGGTAGTGGTAGATAGTAGAGGAGCTTTCCTCGCCTGAGGAGGTACTACCCCACTCACCCTTTAAAGGACCCGTGAAGTCTTAACGGACGTTTCGGGTTCTGGGTGTGTGAGTCAGTTTTCCTTTTTCCGTTTTTTTCTTTTTAAGCCCCCAAACTAAGTACAAATGATGGCGGCACACCCGGAAGTAAAATATTCCGGAGGTAAAATACCCCTCCATTCGGATCTCCGGGCGAGGGGTGCATCCGGGAGGCCTTCATCGAGAATTTTAATTTCTTTTGCAAACATATGTGGGCTTAACACCAATATAAACTCCGTTCACCATCACCTTCAGTCATCTAAGCCCCACATACTGTTTCTAACGGAAGCACAAATAAGTTCTAAATCTTCAACCAGCCTAGAAATGTAAAACAAATACTGAAAAATTTTATATTTAAAGAGAACAAAATTTTAAGACAGGGATTGATTGTTTTATTAGATAAGAAAGAGTTAGTAAAGTCAAGTAAAGAGTTAAAGTTTGAGTTAAGCCCTGTACGGGCTATCCCTAGGGATATGCCCGTACTAAATTTAATTAGTTCAATAAGTTAAGTTGGTTTTTAATGCAAAGTTAGTTGTGATGGTCCACCGGTCTCATTGTCCCAAGAAGATGGTTCCATATGGTACATTTGCCCAGTGACGTCAAGTGATGTATATTTCAAAATGTTAACGTCACATATGGTGGAGGCGCCCCCGTTCCCAGTGACCTTGTGAAACCTCGGTTATGGTAAGCTGTGCCCGCCCCAGTTCCAGTGCCCTTTGTGAAGCGATAGGAAAAGTCGCTTATGGTACGCCCTTCCTACCCCTCAGTTTATTTGTGGAAGAAAATACCATATATATGGTAAAGGCGTCCCGTTCCCCGGAGAAGAAATGTGTGTGAAAGGACGAAGATGGGGAAAAAATATGTTGCGTAGCGTAGCTGCAAGGAGGTGCAGCGTAGCTACAAGAAAAGGAAGATAAGGTATATCTTCAGTTTTCAAATATGGCTAAATGGTGTTAGCCAGAAGTGGTAAAGAAGAATATGGAAATATATTTATTTGTGTCGAAGTTGTATGGTACGTCGTGAAGACGGAGTTCAGAAGCAGCATGAGGCTGCATTAGCACTGGAAGCCGCAGCTCTAGTATGGGGAAGAGCTCTGAAGTATGGTCTTGAATGGTGGGGTACAAGACAGTTAAGCGGCCCTGAGAAAGCTCAGGATATGGGTAAATTGGCACGCGGCTGCAGTAACCTGATGTAGAAGAAGAAAATGGGAATGAAAGGCAGACAATGGTACGTGGAGAAGTACGGGACAAATGGCCAATGGAACGCACCATCAAAGACATGGACAGGCAGGCAAGGTGGACGCAATTTTTTTATAAAGGCTAGTATAAGAAAAATGTGGAATATTAGGTTAATTTCTAAGTATAAATATTTAAAAAAAATTTGATTTTCTTTTTATGTAAGAGATATTTTTTTTGTTTTTAAATTATCCAATAAATTTAAAAAAGGGCAAAAGATGAAATAGAAAAAAGTCACCTAATTAATAGTACATGTAAAACATAGTTAATTATTTTCTTTCCCACTGGTATATTAAATAAATCATTGAATTACTTTTTAATGGTTCAACGTTTTGCTGACGAGACAAGGCCAAGTTCACTTTTATTGTTACAGAACGGGTCAAGTTTAAATAACACAAACTTTTTTGCTTATTTAGCTGTTTGTGTAGTAAGTACGTAAATATCTAGTAAACTTAAAGATTAATAAAAAAAAATACAATTTATGAGTAACAATAATTAGGTCATTTTTTGTCTAAAAAATAATCTTACCGTTAAAACTATATTTATTTAAAGTACCTACTTAAAGAAAAGCTTAAAAAACGTTTTTAACAATTAAGCTAAAATCTTATTTGAACTAATTATTTCAGCAAAAACATCTCTAGAACTTTTTAAATAATTATTTTAGATAATTTATCCGAAAGAATTTTTTAAAATTTCAAAAAAAAAGAGTCATAATGTTAAATATAACCTAAATGAATTATTTTTTAGAAAAAAAACTATTTTTACATTTTTTCGTGCATTTTTTTGTAAAAAAAAATTAATTGGAAAAAACAAAAAATTTAATAAAACGTTAAGATTATTTACGATAAATATAATTTTTATAATAAGTAACATAATGTTAGGTTTTAAATATTTGTAAGCTATATGGAACTATCGTTTTTCGATAATATTGCTAATTTTTTTAAAGGTTTAAAGTAAATTTGTCTGATTTCTAATAGCGTTGTGGGTCCAACGCTTTCAGGGAAGGGGCATATGTGAACACCTAGTATAAAAAAGTATACATTTTGGGAATTTTAAAAATATACATTTTTGGGAAATTTAAATATAATTGGGTTACTTAACATTGGGAAATTTGGTACATAAAACAATACGTGAAGTGTCAAGGTTTAAAAAGTAGAAATCAAACAATTTTCTAGGTTACTCTTATAATAATAAAACATTAAACAAGTTGAGTTGCCTAGAAATGCAAAACAAATACTGAAAAATTTTATATTTAAAGAGAACAAAATTTTAAGACAGGGATTGATTGTTTTATTAGATAAGAAAGAGTTAGTAAAGTCAAGTAAAGAGTTAAAGTTTGAGTTAAGCCCCGTACGGGCTATCCCTAGGGATATGCCCGTACTAAATTTAGTTAGTTCAATAAGTTACGTTGGTTTTTAATGCAAAGGTAGTTTTGGTAGTCCACCGGTCTCATGGTCCCAATAGATAGTTCCATATGGTACATTTGCCCAAGTGACGTAAAGTGACCATATATGTAATTCCAAAATTTTTTATATATGCATCCAAAATATATACGTCACAATACATTTAAGGAACCATGGTTACTGGGTTTTTAGACCAATTTAATTCAATTTTTTATAGGTTTTCTTTTTAAAGGAACATAAAGAGATTATAAGTCAGTATTATCTAACAAAACATAATGGTGTTAAAGAAATAAAATAAATGCAACGCATGCACTCCTAATGAAGTGTTGACATATTTGTCAAATTAAACATCGACCGAACGCGGACGAAAGCGCTGTCAACACATCTCTTAATAGCCGCAAAACATTGTTAGATTCTTAGTGGCTACCCAAACACTCAAAAACATTACTGTCTCATGAATGATGTCTTAGTTAAGATGATGAAAGTCTTTTCATTGAAATATTTTAATGAGGGAACCTAATGGCTCTTAGGAACAAAAAGAACTTTGTGTGGCTGCCTTTTCGGAGAGTTGCGAGATTTTCAATTAATTTCAATATTTAAGAGAATTACTTGGGTTTAAGGGACGAGAGAAATATACAGTTCTTTTAATGCGGTGGGCGTGGTTATTGTAGTATTATTTTAATCCATACCGGGTGTTTCTAGCCGGTGTCTTGCCCTTATCAATTTTTAATTTTTTTAGATATTAAAATAAAATTTGGTGCGCAAGTCTATCAAATTAAGGTGCTTGTTTTCCGTATTCAGTTGTTTACTTTAATTTTTAGTTTAACCGGAAACGACATTAATTTTCCTATATTAAATTGGTACATTTTTATTTATTTCAATAGAAAATACCTATAACAATGATTCTTTCTACGACTTCCAGTAGTGCGGACTTTTCGTACAAAGCTTTCCGGGGTCTGGCGGCTGAAGAAGTTGTACGGGGGTACTCTGGGGGATTGGAAAAAGATTAACGCTAAATTTAATGCATCTTTCTTCTGGAGTTAAGCGCTGTTAGCGAAGATTCCTATAACCTGATATTTTTCTGTTTGGTGTTGAACATGAGGCATTTTTCAAATGGTGGAAATTGGATGAGAGCTCCGCGGTATGCGTCAGTTTTGACAGTGAATGTTATACGCAAGACCAGTAGCAGTTCTTGGTTTGATAGCTGACAATTTCTGCAACAAATCGATTTACTGTTTTGTTTCAAAACAAGATTTGGAATTTCTGGTAGCTACAAAGCGCTGTCTAAATTTTTCACCGACAAAGCCCTGGAAAGCATACTCCAGAAGGGGAGGGCTGGCTGATCGTCTAGTGACGAAGCCAACAATAACACAAAAAAACTCTTGCAAATTTTACAAGCGTTAAACGAGTCTGCAGAGGCTATAAAAAAAAACAATAATTGTCGAGTTCAGAGTTGAGCCCCTTACTGGGGACACTCGGTATAGTTTTATTTATACTAAATAAAAACAGATCTCGTCGTTTTTAAACAATTCAGTTGTGCAACAAATTATAAACTTTTTTATTAAAACTACTCGAAGTTTTTGCAAGCTTTTATTTTAGGTACCTTATATTAGATATAGATAGTCACGTCGTGCCAGCTTGCGTTTAAATGGACTTTCAGTCTGTTGAAAACTAGTAGGTAGAAATTAGACAGAATGAAGGCACGCAAACATTTTTTGCATAGGGTGCCAAAAATGCCTATTGTAATCTCGGACTGGCAGAACGTACATTCGTAGGAAAGTAAAGCAACAACCGAGGCAACAACAAAGCGTGACAGATGGGTCACCATGTTCACATGCAGGAATTATTTGTGTGATATCTCCCAGTTAGTATTCTACACTCTTTAGACCAGGGATGGCAATCCAGTGGCATGCGTGCCATTAATGGCACGCGACACAATATTTTGAGCACATACCAGAACTTACCACAAACCTAAAATCACAGAAAATGTGAAGTAGGTTTAATTTACGCAAGCTAACATTTTTAGGTTGGCGATGCGAATATTGCTACATCAGTATTTTTTTTAAGATTTAAGTTGGCTGCTTATAAATTCAGGACGGTACTATAGAGTGTAAATTAAAATTTCTTTAAAAAAAGGTTGTAAAGATCTTATTAAATAAATGTAGCATTATTTTTTTCTTGCCGGCTATACATTTGCATAAACTGTGAATGCTTAGGGTTTGACCGTTTGAATATACTATTTTTTTTGAAAGTTAGGCCACAAAAAAACTACTAATGGGTGTCAGATGTTAATCATCTGATTTTAATAACTTTTAATAAAAAAAATAAATAAAAAAATAGCCGGATTGAAATAAGCAATTTGAAAAATATTAGCTTGGAAAAAATATATTGATTATTATTATTTTCCCAATAATTATAAAGTCAAAATTATTTCCCTCCACCAAATATGAGCCCCGTAAACAGGGTCGATCATAAGAATCAAAAATATATCCCTCGGAAATTTTCGAGCGCTTCAAAATATGATGGGGTGAGTTGATTTAGTACATTCTAAACAGTGTATATTCCACTAATATGACAATTTGAGAGTGACATAAAGAAAGCGAAGGGCTACAAACTTGTAAAAAAACGTCATTTTGACATTCTTGGGCGTGGCTATTTGTATTTTTTTATTTTAAAGAACATAATATAAGGATATTGAAAAATATATAACCCGATACGATCTGAACGATTTTCACAAGCTGAAATAATAACAGTACATTTTTGACATATTTAAAAATCTATAGCCGATTTCCCACCAATGAAAAAGTATACATTATGTACCTTTTTTTTATCATCTAAGCTTTGCAACCCAACAGGTCCCTATGACGCTCGAGTAAATCTCCATTTAGAATCGTGAGCTTCCCTACTATAAACATTTATTTAGAAAAATGGCACGTTGATACCTAAACGTTCGCCATCCCTACTTTAGCCCTTTTTTTGACGCATTACCTATGAACCTTTTACATTGTAACCAAAACTTACAAAAATATAAATATATAAAATATTTTCTTATTGTTTTGTGCTTCCACATTACCATTTTTCTTTAGCTTTAATATACTCTGCCACACTATAATAAATTAAATGGCCACAAAACAATTATGATGTAGCCTTAAATTATTTATATGATCAGGAAAACCGTCAATAAAAATATCCCTCAATACTAAAATTAAAATCCCTCTTCGCAACCTGACCGCCGTATCAGCCGTATCAATAATACGGAGCCCCCGGGTTATAGGGAATTATAGGGAAAAAAATGTGAGTAGGCAAAAATTAGTGGAAGGAAATTGGGATTGTTTGGCCCTTTTTTTTTTGAGAGGAACGAAAAAAGCAATGCTGAAATAAAAAAACAATGTGTTTGTTTTTGAAGAGTGGGAACTTTTTTCTTTTGGGCTTCCAGTTTTTTTTTGGGGCCCTCTAACTCATTGAGATACGCGGCCTTTCCAAAATACGCTACGCCACTGATCGAGTACTAAGTTTTACCTAGGTCTAGGTGCCTCTTTTAGTCCCTACTTCCAAGTGTTTAATTGTTATAGTCCGTAATCCCAAACTTTTTATTTAAATTGAATTCTTACAATCAACTTTTATTATAGTCCAAGCGCGAAATCACTCGATTCCTAATAAAAAACAGAAAATATATATATAAGTTTAAGGGATTTTTCAATCACTCTTTAATTAATTTCGGTTTAAACAAAAAATATTTAAAACTAATAATTTATGTTATTATGTTTGCAATGTTTGGTTTTTCTAACAGTTCTTAAAGTGATTTAAAGTGACTTGTTTTATAAAGTTACTCTTTGTCCCCATGCATCAATAGTATCAATAACTTTATATTAATAAAAAATACTTCTATGTAAGTAACTGCAATTTTAAACATAAAAAAGTTCGTCGCAACGTATGTCCCTCGGAAAACCACGAAGTTTTTATAATTAATATGTAAATGGCTTAGTATATACACAGTTAGTAACCGGTAATTTTAGTAAATGATTGTAACCGATCGTAATTTTTTTTTCTATTATAACTGCGGCCTCAGTCGACCAAGTTTCGTAAAAAAGTGGTTGGCTTTTTTTTATAATTATATAACACTTATTGATTCTGTCTAAATTCGTCGCAATCAATTTACTAATAAATGAAATGGTCATAAAATAATTGTATGACGACGAATTAATTATACGGTCGATAAAAATATCCCCCGATACTAAAATTACAATCCTCCTTCGCAACGTGAAAAATAGACAAATAATACCTTTCTCGTTGCTGCATAGGTAGCTAAATTATCTATCTTTATCTAACTAATCTAACCTTCTATCTACGTCTGAAATCGATTTATTACACGGCCACTAGCCGGATAGAAGCTAGAGGGACTTTTAAAGACTGCTAAGGTATTATTTTACATCGAACGGCGTAGACGAGACTAAGTGAAATAAATTACTGGAATTATTTTCTTCCTAACTTGTTAAAGCTGTAAATTACTTTTGATTTTCATAACTTCGAAACGTAAGGTTGAACGAATGACTTGGTTTTCCCGATGAAAAAATGCGAAAGTCTTTAAAATATAATCGATGTTTTAAACAAACATTTGAAAAATAAAAACCGACTTTATAAATTTAATTAAACTTACTAAAAAGAAACAAAGTCAAGTAATAACATATGGTTTTAAACTATAAAAACCCTTTGCTAATTCAGTTATTAACATTAAGTATCTAGTTTAGCACATGCGGTATTACCCGAATTTTTTTTTAATTATTTTTATCTTTTATGTGAGTTTTATTAGTTTCTTTAAAGTCGGGAAAAGTTTTTCAGGTTTATTTTTCGGTTTTGAGTTTATTATTATTACTATTAAATTGGTTAACGTACGCTTATAAACACTACTATTACTTTTTTTAGTTCGATGAAAAAGGAAAATCTTACTCCAAGGTTGTCGATTTTGAATGCTCCCCTGATCTCTTCTTTTTTTCTTTAATACCTGAGCATAAACATATCTAGAGGCAGCTTTGCCGCACGAACAACGTACGGCAGAGAAAAAAATCGGTCTAGTACCTTTTCTTCTCGCGACAACCGCGAAAGTGTACTTTTTAAATAAATATCGATCCACAAACCGAAGTAATCGAGTAACATACACACCAAAAAACATACAGGCGAATTGAGAGCTTTATTCTTCTTAATGTCGGTTTAAAATGTAAGATATGTAAGCTGAAAAACGAATTGTGTCTTTTGGTGAAATTTAACTACCTAATTGGTTACAATATGTAAAAAATAAATTTTACAAAATAGGTTTTTTCAGTAAAATTTAGATTTTACATGTACTCTGGTATGCAACCCAATATACTTACTCGTTTATATGTTTAACTTACATGGCACTAGATGTGTATACGTATTTTAACTTAAGGCAAGAATACAAATTTTACAATGACTGATTTTATTACATTTTTTGTAAATCAGTAAAAAGAACGTTCTATGGGTGAACCAAATTTTATTTGTCCAAGCGCGACATCATTCTGTCCTTAAAAAACTGAAAATTAATTTAAGTGTTTAATTAGTCACTATTTTATAAGTTTTAAATAAAACAAATCTTTAACTATTACTGTTAATAATAATTTAATTAATGGCTTTTTTAATAGTTCTTCAAGTGACTCAAAGTGACGTGTTTTATAAAGTTACTCTTTGTCCTCATGCAACAATAGTATCAATACCTATGTTACTAAAAAACGCTTCCATTTAATTAACTCCAATTTTAAACATAAATTTATGAAATATGATTTTTTAATTGTCGTGTTTGGATTTTTTTTGCATAAATGTTTGTTTGGTCCCAGAAAAATTGACTAATTTTTTTTTTAAATACATCGAAAATAATGTGCAAGGTGACAAAAAAATATCGTGAAGGTTTGAGCCCTAAAGATTAATATTAAGCGGTCGATTTTTGCGACTTACAGTTTCTTCTCAACAATCTTTTTTTTATGCAAAATGCGCATATTGTTGATTTGAAAAATTTGACACCCCAAACACTTAAATTTTCACTTGTAATACCACTAGTGCTAAATTTATTTCCGGAAATGTTTTCAAGGCCACGAATATTTTGAGAATTTTCTTAAAATATTCATGGCCGAGAAAAATTTCCCGGAATAATTTAAGCACGTGTGGTATTCGGTAAGAAAAATTGTTTTAAATAACATTCTTTTAAATTTAATGTTTGTAACTTTGACACAAGCTTTAAAATTTTACCATAAAATAAATATTTTACATTTTACCAATTGTAGTTGCAAATATATGTAATTTGAAAGCTTATCATTGTTTATTCTTTTATATTGTATATCACTTATGTTTACAGTTGGTAAAAATAGTTTATTTTAACTTTTTTAGACCTTTACCTTGCTTTCGTTCGCTCTTCACTTATGCCTACTACTTCTGTCTCATGATATTATTTTAGTGTATTATAAAATCATCATTTAGAGACTTAAAACATTATTTCATATTATGTTACGTCTGAAATACTAAACTGGTACAAAATAACATTTTCTTTAATTATGTAGGACAGACATGACTTTAAAACAAATTCAATGATTATATTAAAAAATTTCCACTATTATTCGCTACAGAGTACCCCAGGCAGGAGAAAAAAATTCCGATAAATACTTATGTTGTCACGATTGCGACCCATCGTAATTTTTTTGCTATAATAATTGCGGTCTTAAGCAGACAGCACACTATCGCGGAACAGAACGAAATGGAAGCGAACAGAAATTTTAAAAGCATATAACTAAATGGGAGTTCCTCGGTATTTCGATCCGCGATAGTGTGCGGACTCCCATTTAGATATATGCTTTTAAAATTTCCGTCCGCTTCCATTCCGTTCCGTTCCGCGATAGTGTGCTATCTGCTTTAGTTGACTCTTCAGAAAATTAAAATTTTGATCTACTGGATGTTTATAAATCATATTTTTAATCATTTAATTTATATTCGTTGCATTTAAACAAAGGATAGCGGCATTAATATTTAATCCTTAACTTTATATGTTTTATCGACTTTCTACTGAAAGTTATATGAATATTATAATAAAAATACCCCTTTGTCACGCCATAACACAATAAAATTAAGCAAAATGAAGGTGCTCTTTGTGTTTATACTTAAGAAGTTTTATATATTTTTGTTGAAAGTAAACACGCTAAAAATTATTATAATTCATCACAATTTGACAAAACAAAATTTGTTGCGATCGTTTTTGTGAAACTATAGAAAATTTTGTTACTTTATTTCATGTCCCAAATTTCGATTTATTTTAGAATATGAAACCCTTAAAAGCAAACCCGTTATATCCGTCCGAGTTAGAATTGAGAAATACGTGAAAAAAAAAATCAAAAACATTTATTTTAGTAAAAACTTTTGGACTGGATATAAACCCTATTTAAATAAATATTGAATATTATATTTACATAACTGGTTATAAAAAATATAAAACCTAATTTTTAAAGAAACAAGTTTTTGCAATGCTTTGTTTTTATGGTATAAAAATATGCATTAAAGTATTTTTTTCTCTTAAACTAAACAACAAAAACTGAAGACATAAATGCTGTATTTTGATTTGCCTAATTTAAATGAAGCACAAACATTTTACACACATTTACACGGTCAGTGGCGTACCTTTTTTTGTTAGAAATATGTTTTTAGTCGCCGCTCGAGACGCCACTGGACTTAAAAAAATGTAATTTAGTTAGTTGTAAAGTACTATTTTAATGCTATTATTAACATTGCCAAATTAAAACACAATTGAGTAAAAGATGTTTAAGATATTAAAAAAATAATAATAATATTTTTTATTAAGTTTATCACCCTGTATCTCACCATCAGACCTATGTTTATATGAACTATTTTTTAAATTTTCGATAGTAGAATCTGCCCTAGATTTTTTTTAACAACATCTGTAACATCCTGTATATCTCAGCAGTACTAAACATTTAAATTTTTGGCTTCTTTTTTTGTGAGTTAAAAATCGATTACTATAGAGAAAAAATATTTTAAGAAATTACGACACCTGCAGCGGATTATCCATGTAAAGAGGTAAAATGTTACTATGTTTTACACAAAATTTTGAAAAATGAATAAAACTAATTTTGCATTTACGGGTTTTATATGAAAATTATTTAGAGAAGCCCATTTCATCCCCGGTGTAACAAGAATTTTTTGCACACTTCATCTCTTATTTCCACCCGGAAATTTGTCTTCATTAGCGTCGTACAACAAAATATATTTTTTTACTTAGGGATATACACAATTTACACAACTAGGATTTAAAAGGGGAAAATAAAACATTTTTTCTAGGACTGTTAAAAAATGTATAAGGTACCTGAGGCATATAAATACCCGGAATTTAATAAGGCCCACATTTTAAAACTCGCGACAAAATATATGTGGTCAGGTTTAAAGGTTACTCGTACTTGCGTAAAACCAATAAATATAACGGGAAGTAAGCGGAAGCTGCTGCGCGCTGCCTTCTTTTAGTAGCGAAGAATTTGTGACACGGTGCTGTATCATCATTTTTATATATTTTTTTCTTTTGTAAATAGACACTATATTTACTATTTTTAAGATTTGAATGGCCATATTTCCAAAATTATAAGAGATAGACATATCTCTCTTTAAAATATCTATTTATTGGTAATGTAATATACAGATTGTTTTATTTAAAAAATGCCGGTTTACTATTAAAATCACGAGGTGGCCACCACTCAATCTTATCTCAACGTTTGACGCTAAATAGCTCTTAAAAAAGTGACTTAATCGAAAATTCGTTAGAGAACTTTTTTGTAGAGCGTTAAATTTTCCATCAGCATATGCTATAAATAGATTTTTCCATCTATTTGTGTCTGAGAAAAAAAAATTAAAAAGTTCAAAAATCCCATGTTATTTAAATGGGAAAAGCAACATGATTTCGGCGGCTTAAATCAGGAATAAAGAGCATTTTTAGATAGAATATATTTTCAGGGGCGGTCATATCAACTTTCCGAGGGGGGATCATTAAATGTCCATATTTGCAAGTAGGTATGTTATATGTTTAGGTAACAAAAAATTAATCGGTTTCAAAGGATGTGGCATGAAAGCGGGGCATGGCCCCCATGGCCCCCCTTATGACCGCTCCTGTATATTTTTCTAGACTATAAACTAAAAGGTTAGGGGGCAATTGCTAAAAAAATCGATTTGGGAACCCTTATAGCCAGTCTGGCTATGTTCAACCCGGTACGTATTTTTAATTTTCTGGTTATAAATCTTTTATTTATAAAATAACTTATTAGGTTTTTGGGGCAATATATATCACATAAACCTAATAAATTATTTCGTCCTAACCTACTTTTTATTACAGATAGAGAACATGCCTTTCTCATTTTTTTCTTGTCTCGAATTCCGTCACCTGACACCTTGAAAAAGTTCTGTCATATACATTATTAATTTTTCTTTCACTTTTTATTCTTTTATATCGCGAAATAATAACAGCAGAGTCATCTAGAGACAGATGGAGGCTTTTATTTCTCCATTTTTACTTGTCCGTATTTCTCGTGGGATAGAAATTCTTATTATTCTGATATTTTCGTTTTATTTTCCTCTGCTAATTGGGTTTTTCAATTTACATATTTTGAAAATTTAATTGCATTATGTATATTTATAATGCTGAGTATTGTTTTAATTATATGAATGAAATAAAAAAAAATAAAAAAATATTTATGTTTGGCGAAAAGTAGTAGATTATGGGGCGAGCCCGTAACGACACACGAGTATGCAGCACAAGTCGCAAGCAACGGTTAGGCTTTCCGCACATGGGTAGGTGAAACAGCGACAAGAACGCGATTTTTACAGGCTTCGACAGCACGTATGCATATTAGCGTGTCCGATCCCAGCAATCCGCGTTCTTCAATAAACAAGTGCAATACAAAACTATATTTTATTTACAGTGAGTAATTTATATTGTGATTGCGTCTGATTTTGACAAGAAGAAAATTAGTGGTACGTCAAGAAATTTTTGGACTAAAAATGGATTTGTTTATTATTAGATTTAAGGAGAAGAATAAAAAACAACTTGTACCTTATTCATTATACTTTTTTAAGGAGAATATTCGCGAAAATATACCACTAAATAGCTAGGAATAGAATGGCAAAAGAAGTCATCCTATCAGATCGGAAAATATTCTTGGTCATAAAGTAATGTGCAGTAGGATTCAGGCTTTTGAGTACTTGTCTTAAAGGGCTCTATATTTTACAAAATAGTGACTTTGGCTGAAAAGGTATATTTAGAAAACGAGTATGCCAAAAAAATTACAAATTATCGTGTTTAGATTAAAAATTGCTTATTTATTTTAAAAATACAATATGAATAAAATTACAAAAATAAATATGGATTCAACTATAAAATTATTAAAAACCCTTGTTTATGGGCCTTATTAAACCACCATAGTTAAATAAAGCCCCAAAACATTTTTTTGTTTTAAAGAAAAAAAAATTAAAGAAAGTTTTAATATTTTTTATCCTTATAAATCTTTGGTTTATTAGTAATAATTATTTGCCTTTTTTCTACGCTCATTTATTATTAAAGCATTTTTCCAAGTCTGAAATACTTAGCTCTTAAAAGGAAGACTTATATCCCTTTGCTGTACACATTCTTAAGCCACTGGTCTTAGTATGTTTTGTAGCTGCCCAAGTAGCATACACGTTTTATTTTATTGTTATTTTATTGACTTTTATAAGTAAGGTAGGGCTATGATCTACTTCAGTGGGTCTTATTAGCCGCTGGACACAATTAAAAAAACACCAATTTACAACAAAATAACTTTTTTCCTTCCAAAAAAAAAAAAATAATTTAAATCTTTGGAACAGCGTTAACGAAAAATTTACAAAAGAAAATAATATATATATTTAGCGTCAAACATTGAAATAAGATTGAGTTGTGACCATCATCGGGATTTTAATAGTAAACCGGCATTTTTTAAATAAAACACACTGTATATTACATTACCAATAAATGGATATTTTAAAGAGAGATATATCTATCTCTTATAATTTTGGAAATATGGCTATTCAAATCTTGTTGTGACCATACTACTTATTTTGTTGCTGTTGTCTCAAGTTGGGAGCACGAAGGAGTTATGACAGGAGATTTCTCTGACATTTTGCCAGTCACTTTAGTGAAATAGTCATATATTATATCACAAGACCTAAACCTTTAATTGATTAAACTACCCAAAAATATTTTGAGCAAGATTTTGTCTGGAAAATAGTTAAATGGACAAAAATTAAATAAAAACACGAGACCGCTGCGCGGTCTCGTGTTTTTATTTTAAAATTAAAAATTATAATTAAAAAAAAAGTTTTTTTTTAATTATTTTTTATGAAACTATTTGCCAAGAAATTCTTGCTAAAAATAGGTGGGTAGTTTAATCAATTTAAATTTGTAGGTCGACTGGTATACGGCTAAATTATTTTCTGAAAAACTTACATTTAAGCCAAAAACACTAAATTTTACTGATAATAATGTTTGACATTTTCTTTCAATTTTGACAACTAGTTTTTTAATTATTGTTCATAAAACTATTTGCTAAGATAAACTTGCAAAAATATTTGGGTAATTTAATCGATTTGAATTTGTAGGTCGAGTGGTATAGGGTTAGATTATTTCCTGAAAAACTTACATTAAAGGTTTCGGATTGGTCTATATTCTAATGAGGGAAATAATCAGTAAAAAACAAGAGATTTCTACGAAATTGTGCCAGTGTAAAATACTCTAGTAAAATAGTTAAAATAATTTTTTAAAACCTTGTATTGAGTGAGAAGTTTCTATAAAAAAAAAAGTTGTGGTATTTTTTAGATAATTTAAATCAAACAAATTAAATGGCCCACCTTGTATATTCTGCCTGACAACAAGGATTGGCGCCTTCTTTATTTTAGCTATATTTTAAATTTAATGTTTAAAATTTTTTAAATAAGCTTTTTCTTTATTTTCCTTGCAAAGAAACCAAATTCAATCTTTTGAGCCTAATGGCCCGTTTCATACAAATATAAACAAAAGCGGCCCCGTTTCTTTCATTTTCTTTTAGTTTTCCTTCTGAAAAACCTAATAAAGGTCGTTTTAGACAGGTGCGCCTTTAGAAAAGCAACTTTAGTGTGGCATAAGCGAAGCTAAAATACATTTTTCAAAAATAGTATGCGGTCAAATATGAAAACCTGTGTTTGCTTGCATAAAATATTTTGTGCGTGAATTTTTATCCTATTTTTATTTAAATTTTTAACAGTTGCAAAATTATTTACATCATTTTTTTTAAGGTTTTGTAAATTATCCTAATTTGCAATAAGATTATTTAAATATTTTATAATCCTTATTTATAAAATAAAAACAATTGAGGAGCTCCAAATCAAAACGCAGTTTTTAATAAAACACAATTAAAAAAAAAAACACTATTTTTACTGTTCATTTTCTATAAATAAAATTTGAAAAGTGAAATATAAATTATTTATTTGTTGATAAATTAACAGGCAGTTGCCTACCCAAGCAAGCAAGCTGACGTCTCTTTTTAGTCATTTTTGGTCAGCAAAGACGTCATAAGATGACGACAAAATGACGTTTAAATGACTTCCCTATGTCACAGACAGAAGACGTCCCATTAATGACGGCATAATGAGGTCTTTTAGATGAAAAAAATTGACGCATATGCTTTTTTTTAAAGCTAAAATGATACGATAATTTATTTGAAAATTGAAATAAGAAAAATACTCCTGACTTCTGCAATTTCCTTGCACTGCAAGGTCGCATGTCGCATCTCTCGGGACACTGTCCAACCTGAAGATGTGGATTTTTACACTAGCCAAAGGTATTTCTTTTTAAAGCTAATTGAGACCGCACACCTATTTCGAACTATTTTGGTCTCAACGGTACCGTGTGGGCGATAACAACGAAAAAAATCTATAAGAAGCGGAGATGTTGAATAAACGTAGTAGTTTATTGTCCATTACGCCATCTGTCGGTAAAGTTTTTACCTATTTCAATTTTGTAAAATTATTAGTCCTATTTTTCTGTCTGTGTGATATTTCGGTTGAATTTTGACACTAATCATATAATGTCACAAAATTTTTCTGGCGGGATTTCTAAACATGACGTCATTAGATTTTTATGAGCTAGTGTGACAAAAAATAACATCGAAAAAAACGTCGCTTCAACGACGTCAAAAACACGTCAGTAAAATGAGGTTAAAGTGACGTCATAATTATGGTCTGATGATGTCTTATGACCAAAAATGTCTAAAAAATGATGTCATAATGACATCAGCTTGCTGCCTGGGTATGGGCCGCCACCACAAGAGGGCCGCCACCACACCTCTAAAAAGTTAAAATAAATCGAAAAAGGCTTAGTAGAAACAAAAAAATTAAGTTTTGTCACAAATACCTAAATATTTGGATTAAGGGCCTTTACCACATGCTCTCCCTATGGGCCGCCGAAGTCTAAATTCGGCGCTGGTCTCACGCAAACTAAAGTAAAATGGTATAAAGATATACAGGGTGTTTCAAAATAAAATACTGTTTTTTTTGTCTCAAATGCATTAACTTTTAGGATGCAGAGTGGTAAAGTAAAAAAAAATATTTAAAGCACATTCTTTTTTTTATTATTATTTTTCAGTGGAGTTTGAGCAGGATTTCACTAAATATAATGAGACATACTGTATATGATTTGATTTTAAAATAAAAATCATTAAACGAGCATTAACCGAAATAAATTTATATACCGGAATCAAAAACTAGCTTCCGGACTACAAGAAAACCATCTCCGAGTCGACATAAATTTTCCTAAAAGCAAAAATAAATTCAGCCACAGCGCTGGCGTTCTTTCTTTGTTTTTGTTTACCCCTTTCCTTTCGGCGGGCCGCCGGTCTTTCATACTCATTTTTCATATTTCAGCGAATAAAATGCTCGGCATATAGTGGTAAACATAAATTCTAAACGTTTCTTATAGAGAACTGCGTTACGAGATTTCGTTTGAAGCTGTGTGGTCTGATCACAGCATAGAAAACCCACATTTAGATACTGAGTAGCTAGTAGCATTTTTGTGATTTTTCCGGTCACGTGCAGTTTCCCCCGTGGCGCAGTGGACAGAGAGGTTCGATTCCCAGCGGGGAGACATATTTAGGTAGTAGTTATCTAAAAATAACGACCGTGGTGGCACTACCGCGTGCCAAAGGTGCTGTGAAATGCATGCAAACTGCATGTTTCAGTGACGGAATTGGGGGAACGATGGGTTAAACATCTTATAACCCGACACCCATGGTACTCTGGTATTTAGGCATATGCCTTCGTGAGATGCCAAAAAGATTAAAAAAATAAATTGGTGCGTTTACGAGCATAAATATTTAAAGGCCATGGCCACATACGATACTGGCTCACCGTCCCTTACCGTGCTCCGAAGGGAAAAGCCATAGCAAGCGTTGATTAATTTTATGCTATGGACCGTTTGGCGCACCTGCGTCTACCTTCGGTGACGACCAATAATCTAAAAAATAATATGGATAAATACAGCGAAAATCACAATAACCCTTACGTGGGCACTCCGCAGTCCCATTGTGGGCATGCGTAGTAAAATATAACAGACTAGGGGAGAACAAACAACAGGATCAGATTTAAGATTTTGTATAGGTTTCATTTATAAAAAAAAATATACCAAGTAATTTTGTTTTCTTTGCAATATTTAAATCTTTTATTTTAATTTTGTCTGTAATTTCTTCCATAGAAATCCCTAAAAAGTAAACCGGTTTGGATATTGGGTACTATTTTTTGTTTTGGATAATTTGTAAACGCCATCCCTTCTTTGACTTCACCAAGTTTTCACTTTTGATGTTAATAGTTTGAAAAAATATATATGCTGGAAATTGTATATTTTTGTGGTTCGGGCCAAACTGACCTCATTTTTGTAATTGAAATCACAAAAATAAACCTTTCAGTTTTTGCAAAACAACACTATTCAATTCATTATTTAATTTTGATTTTACAAAACTAAAATAAACGAAAGTTATAAACACCACTAAAAACACCAGGACAAAGCACAAATGGAACGACGAATACCAAATGACTAACGGTCGACCGTAGATGGAAGGTTGGCTTTGGGCGGCCGACGGCGTTAATTTTACGATCGGGAAATCCCAAATAATTATCAATTAAATTATGATGAGTGTGGCCCTGTCGCTGTTTAGGCAAACGTTTTCAGTGTTGCAACCACTATATTTAATAAAATACTGCAAATTTTGTCAATGTTGCCAACACTATATTGGATTTTAATTTAAAAAAAAAACTAACTTTTATAAGAACTGCGCATGTGCAAAGGTGGACAGCAATTCTCCCTTTGTGAGGTCAAAAATTCATTCGCAGGTCTATTAAAAATATATATTGATCATTTTCTATTAGCGATCTATTTTATTTTACAGATCGTTGGTGACGACGCGTGATTTTTCGCTCGTGTAACGTATCTTTTATTTCGCACAAGTTATAACTATTGGTAATCCATATAGATCAGTAGATCACAGCGCTTATGAGGTAACTAAAATAACTATTGGTTACCAAAAATAAAAATTTGTGTAAGCTCTAATATTTAGTGACTTTTATTTAGAGATGCTGAAATTATTATCATACAAGGCCAAGGATTTTCATTTTTTTAAATCTAAGAACTGAGATATGCAACCCAACAAAATATATATATAGATGGTCCACATATTTCATTCTGAAAGCAATACCGCCAAGTACACAAAAAATGATAAAGTAAACAAACCTTTTCAAAGGCACATAGCGCTGACAGAGCCTGATTTCCTATTTTATAGATAAATAAAAATAACACTGCTAAAACACGTGTCACGTACTTACAAAACATCCTCTTATTTCGCCTCTGTCTTGCCATAAAACCGGTGGGACGTGCCGTCGAACTAGAAACTCGTCGGGTTGAATATTTTTTGCAGCAATAAATCATTGTTCACAAATGGGTTTATTTACTTTATCATTTTTTGTGTACTTTGCGGTATTACTTTCAGAATAAATTACATGTTGACCCATCTATACCAGATGCTCTTTCCCAAAGTGAAACACCTTTAATAAAGATTTTTTTAAAATTTGCAAAAAAAGTCCAGTTTTGGTTTGCCCTCCACCCCCAAAAAAAAATTAGTTTTGTGAATTTAGTAAACTAAGTAAAATTTTTGTTATATCCCAATTTTTGCATCTATACTGGTTATTCTTAATATACAGGGTGTTTTAGAACTATGGAATTAAACTTCTAGGGGCTATTCAGTTTAACAGTAGAAATATTTGAGTATAGGGACCCATGTCCGGAAAAGTGTCACTACGGCTCTACAGCCCCGTAAATGTAAAACTGGTTTTTTGCCTTTTCCAGTAATACCAAAATGTCCTTAAGTCAATCTTCCATAAAAATCAATTTCAAATAAAAGTATTTCAAGGCTCCATCCAATAAAATATTTTTAAAGACTGCTATAAAGTCACTTCTAGACTTGCTTCTAGACAGTTTACCAAAGGCTAACATCAGTCAGCGACCTTGCGTCGTTACTGCCTCCTTGTCTGTGTACTAGATGCTCAGCTCATGGAAGCAAAGAAGAATAATTAATAGAGAATTATTGCACAGTAAAATAAGGCCAGGCACTAATAATACCGGCCCTATTTTGACATCTGACCTTGCGCAGATGCATGGTAGGTTAAGGACTTCCTTAATAAATTTAGTGCCCGGCTTTATTTATGTCGGTTTTAGGTCGTGCCTTATTTTGGTCTCATTTTAACTTAACTGATCTGTTCGTGTAAACCGAACGGCTGCCAAGCACAAAATCGAAAAATTTTTAGAAGTAAAAATACTTAAAACCTTGCTTTTTCAAATGTATTTCCTTAATTGTGTAAAACAAAACCCTACAACACAAAACAATAAAGAAAATCTACTAATTTTCACCCATTTTTTTAGGTTTTTGGTACTGTCAACATGATTTGCAATAACTCTAAATTATGGGTACAAGCACTATTTAATATAAGGCCGGTATTAATAATTCCCGAGGTTAATAAGGCAACTTGCAATAATTCTCTATTGTAAACTACATGAATTGATTATTTATTTTATGTAATTATTTTAAAAGTAAAGTAAGTCTACAGCCCTAAGACGCATTAGAATTTAGAGAGAAAAATTGCCTAAATAGGATTTAATGCATTTTGATTTTGTACATGATATCATCACAGCAATTGTTTAAAATGTCAATGTCGATGTTTAAAAATTTTATTATTTTATTTTATTAATAGTTTTTTTTATTTAAATAATTTTATTTATTATTATTTTTAATTCATTCATTTTTTTGTGATGATATCATGTAAAAAATACAAAAATTTCATGCATTAATACCTAGGCAATTCATCGTTTTTCTAAATTTTAACATGTCTTAGGGTCGTTGTGTAGTAGTGACACTTTTTTGGACATGGGCCCCTATACTCCAATGTTTTCTACTGTTGCATGATTAACCCCTAGAAGTTTGATCCCATAGTTCCGAAACACCCTGTATACGCATAAACTTGGGAAATAATTGCCAAGAGTTCGTAAGATATTGTTAGTTAGGGAAGTAATTAATTATTTAAAATAAAAAGAAACGTAAATATAGGTACTTACATATTCTTGGGTAATAAATAATTTTGTACTATCATTGAGGAGTGTCTTTTCAAAAAAGGATAATTTTTAATTTTTTACTTTTGTTTTCAATTTCTTGTTAGACTTTATTATTTATATTAAAATGCACAATTCTTCATTGTAAGCTGAATTAATAGTTTTATTTGTCTTTCATATACTGGTTTGTGTCCGGAAAAGGTGAAGAAATTGTAGATTTCAATATAAATAATAAGATTGTATAAGAAATTAAAACCAAAAATAAAAATTGAATATATCGCTTTTTGAAAAGACACTCCTCAATTATAAGCCATTATTTTGATTGTAGTCGCGTAAAAATAAATACACACCACCACTAATATTAAAGTACTAATAGAATACCAAACATTAATAACACTTGTTTATTGGTTTAGTTTTTAGATGACTGTTCTGTCAAAAATACGATTTTTCCTAACTAGTGCCGAAAGTACCAGTTTTCCGCACGCGACTGCAGTTTACCGAACGAGGCGAAGCGGAGCAGTCAAGTCGCAAGACGCTATTTTTCTACGACCGCAAGGAAGGAATTATTTTAACCCATTGCTACCTAATACCCCACTTGTACTTATTATTATTGTTGGTAAATGTACAATTTGTGGCATTTTGGAGGTTAATAGCGGATTGAAGGAGTTTTTTATGTTGAGGGAATATTGGTGTCTGCGGAATGTGTTTCTCTTACCTCTTTAGTTAGTTTAGCCAAAGCAAAATTGTCTTTTTCCACGACCTTTAACAAAAATGCTGTTTTTTAGTTATTCGCAAACAAAATTGGTCCAAATATAGACGACCACCCTGTATACCATATCATTATTAATATTCATATATATTTTTAAGCAAAATAATTTTCTCTTTAAATTCACCCTTAAAATTGGGGTTTCAACATATTTTCAGGACAGAAAAAAAATACATTGTTTAAAATACCAGGGTTATACTGACTTGAGATTTGATCGGAAGTTTAGCGAAAATTAAAAATAGATTAAAAAACTTATTTTTAAAAACCTTTTCGTCAAGGGAACAAGTGTGTATACATCTGAATATAGCCTATATAAACATGTATAAATATTTAAAATAGAAGCTAATACATAAAATTTAAACCATATTCAATAATATATTGTATAAACAATATAAACATTATATTTTTTGTCAGTCTAATAATTTATCAATAGGAGTTTTTTGTTGGTTTTTATGTTATGTCGTTTCATCATATCCGAAAACTTTTACGTACCTAATAAAATATTTATATCTTCGTTTTCTCAAGATATCAAAGAAAGTTTTTCTATAAAAGATTGTAAGATCATTTCTTATGACAGATCCAAGTCGTTAAGGATTGCTTTTACTTTTTTATTTTTTGTCCAATATCTTAATATTTAATGATCTTAGTTGTTGTATTTAATTTTATACTATTTCTTTAGTAGTCTATTTTAAAATTGTCGTTTAGAATTATATATTTTTTTATTTTTTTCACTGTTTTTTGCTAGCAAAACTAAACAGTAAATAATAATTTAATAAGCATTATTTTAGTTCTTTACTTTATTATTTTAAAACAACAAAATTACATTTAAAGTAAAATTTATCCTATTCTCTATATAGGAACTAAGAAATATTACTCATATGAGAAAATTTTATCAATAACAATGTAGATTCTCTTCTTTTACTTTACTTATTGCTCAACGAGACATAAAGTTATTTAAATGAAGGATCCTATTCTGACTCAATAACATCACTTTTAATTTCTGGGCAGTTCTTAGAGCTGATATGTTTTGTATACGTGGTCCCAACTCATCCCAGAAAGACGGTAACAAATCATGACAGGAAATACGTATGACAAATAATTTGTCTCCAGAAGCAAATATCACAATGTCTATTAGCACATTTACAGTTTTACAGAAAAAATCACAATTTCACAATAACCTAAAAATATTGGCCGCCAGTGTACTTTTTCTCAAGTTAAATTTAAAATACTCAAAAAAACAATGCACAGAAATTACAGTGGACGACAATTTTCCTTTAATATTATTTGTAATCATCTCTTTTTAATACTGTCATGAAAAGCACTAGCTATTTTAATAAATATATCTATTAAACCTTTCCACTACTAATAGATCTTTTCCTCTAAGTAAACCCTAATAATTTATTTACGAAACGTTTATTTTTATTTATGAAACATATTGCTTCCGGAAAACAACTAAAATATTTATAGTCTTCATGTCTAGCAAAGATATCAAAGAAACTTTTAGCATTAGGAGTCATTAAATACTGTAAAGCTTTTATTAGGCATCATTGAATAATGAAAAAACTATCATTACTCCGTTACTAAACTAAAAGCCTATAATGTATTAAATTTATATCAGGTCAATTTTTAATGTGACTTTGTTTTACCAAATAGGAAAGTCTAATACCATCTGTTATTACTAGTAGAAAAGTTTATTAACATAACCCAGACACCTATGACAGACCCTTTGTCTTCAAAAACAAATAACGCAGCATTTAATAAAACAATAATATACAGTTTTACAAAAATACTTGAAAAATCAAAAATATCTGAAGTGACCTAAAGCTATTTTCTGCTTTTAATTTGGATTTTATTTGTTTAATACTAGCAGGTAGAGATTTATCAAAAACGCCAGTATTTAAATATTACCTGATAAGTTAACGCATCAGTCTCGTTTTTCGTTGCTTTAAATCATCTCCCTTCCATCTACTGGCAAAAATTGCTCAAGAAAGTTTTAAAGTGGCATAACAATAGTGTATACTTTTACTTGTGTGTCAATACTTTCTTTTGGGCCCAACTATCCAAACACCTACTACAATCTCTGGCGTCTCTCAAAATTTGGGAGTTAATAATAAGAGATTTTTATTTGAATATTACAGTGCTAAAAATGAAAAATCGGCCTGTTTTCTTTATAACAGTCTATTCTCTCTAATACCACTGTTTTTCCAAATACCAGCCTATTAAAGTATAGTAGGTGTTCCGGTACTTGGAATCAAATAAGTTTTTACTCCCAAGTGACAAAATACACTACTCACGACCTAAATACTTCTAAGTTTAGTTAAGTTAGTCATACATTTTTAAATGTTTGTCATTACAAACACTATTTATTTGAATAAATATGCCTACTAAACCTCTTTACTAATATTAGATTTTTTCCAAATAAACCATAATAATTTATTAACGAAACGTTTATTTTCATCTATGAAAAATAATGCTTTCAGAAAATAACTAAAATATTTATAGTTGTCATGTCCAGCAAAGATATCAAAGAAACTTTCAGCATTAAGCGTCATTAAATAATGTAAACCATTTATTAGGTATCATCGAATACTGAAAAAACTAGCATTACTCCGTTACTACATTAAAAACCTATAATTTGTTAAATCCATACCAGGTTTATTTATAATGTGACTTTGTTTTTACCAAATAGGATGTGTTAATATTGTTATTATTAGTAGAAAAATTTAATAACATAACATAGACACGTATAACAGATAATATGTCTTAAATTATTAATAAAAATATATAAATTTCCAAATATGAGTAGGTGGTCCGGTACTTGGGAGCTACATAGTTTTTACTCACAAGTGACAGGATACACTACTTACGACGTAAATAATCTTAAGTTTATTTTAAAAGTCAAGAATAAAGAAACTTAATAATAAATATGCCTACTAAACCATTTCACTCATAATATAGATCTTTGTCTTTTAGTAAACCATAATAATTTATTTACGAAACCTCTTATTTTTATTTATTAAAGAAAACATTGTTTTCGGAAGAGAACTAAAATATTTATAGTTTTTATGTCTAGTGCAGGTATTAAAGGAACTTCGAGCAAGTAAACGCCATTAAATAATGTAAATCTTTTATTATAATCGAATAATGAAAAAACGAACAATACTTAGCTATTAAATTGCCTATAATTTACTATATCTAAACCAGATCAATTTTTAATATAAATTTGTTTTTAACGATAAAATATTCTAATAATCTCTGGATAGCTCAAACATTTAATTAGGGTACAATCTAAAGAAATCTAAAATTGTCTGGTATTATTTTTGAAAAATTTAAATAATAAAACAATTCTTATAATTATTTCTGTACCTTATAAAATATGCTTTTTATATATGTATATTAAAGAACGTTAAATCACCTTGTTTTTAGTATTACATTTTTATTGTCTGCACATAGCGACTATCATATTGTTTTTAACCTTTTGACAAACCAATGAACTTCTTATTTTCAACACAAAAAAGTTGTACTTTGTTAAAATTGCTTTAAGTAACCCTTTTTAAGATATTTTCTTATAAGTTGGTTAGTACCAAGGTTGCGACATATCCTCAACTTTTAGGCGGTTCGAGGTCGGGGAAGCAAGGAAGGGCACTCCACGGAGAAAAGTTAGCAAGACTGGGTAAAATCAAAGCTGATGATCAATCCAGTGGCGTCTAGAATTTGCGCATTTTATTTTGCATTGTTTTGGAAGTGATATTTGTTGAAAGATTTAATTCCAAATGTTTTTTATTTAAATAAAACAATTTACAACTTAATAATAATTAAAAACTGTTGGGTAAACGGTTGTTCTACTAATACAATAAACTGTATATCTCCGGCACTGAACAACATGGCCGAGAAATGGGAGATGTGACGGCATAACACGTCAAAGCAATACGCCCGAATGTCGCGACCCTATATAGACCGACTTTGGTTTAGTACAATGAAAGTCAACATGGATAGAAAAGGAGGGAGAAAGAATCTCTAATCCGAGAACCATGCGTTTTGGGATTTAAGGTTATGCGCACAAAGAATAATAGTGCTGTGCTTAAGTACGTAAAATATTGACCTGATAATATTGAACCACACATAAAATTATTACATTGGAAAAGCAAACAGCATATGTCTTTACCAGTGGCGTTGCGTGAGCAAAATCAGGCGTAGGTGAAATCGTATCCGCGAGGCCCTTTCGTCGACCAATGATCGTGGAAAAAATAATGAGGGATAAAAAAGGTCCTTCCCTTTTTACAAGGCCCATTACGCCTCGGCGAAATCGTATCCACGAGGCTCCTTTTGTCCTCCGAATAAAAGTTGAAGAGCAAAAAAATCCCCTTAACCACAATCTTCTTCTCTTTTTGTGGTAATAAAATTATGCAGGGCTCCTTTTCATGGCAGATTTTACAATTACAAGCCCAGAAAAACAACATCCTTTCATTATCTTAATTTTTATCTCATGTCCGTATTTTCATACCTTGACACAAGGCCCCTCCAGACGCGAGGCCGTATGCGACCGCCCACACCGCCTACGCCTAGCTACGCTACTGGTCTTTAATTATAAATTAAATATAAACTTATAGGTTTCAGAAAAGTCGCGTTTTTAAATAAAAATTAAATCAAATTTTACCAGCCTCGGTCTGTGGCTTAACGTATCACAAGTCGCATGTGCGTGCCATTTTTCAATGGCTTGGGGTATGACAACTGTTTTTTTTCTTTTTCTAAAAGGACAATTATTTATTATAACTTATACGGTGTAATTAAAAGTATTTTTTGTTTACACTGCAACACTTAAACGTGAATATCTCAGAAACGGTTATTTAAAGAGATTCTTAAAAATTGTACTTTTTATGTAAAAAAATATACAAAAGTTTTCTATTTTCGTCAGATAATACATACATGAAAGCAAAGTAGGTTTTCACGCTTTAAAAAATTTACAGGTAGTGTAGGTGAGCTTTTTTAATTTTAAATACCAACAAACACTAACGTTTCCATAATATTTAAGTTCCATTTAAAATAATTTAAGCAAACCTTAAAATATTTGTTTTATTTTGATACCCTGTATCCTCTTTATTATTTGTTTATGGATATACGTTTGTTGGGGTAAATACTATTATTTTGGCATAAAGATTTGTTTTTGTAACCACTAGCAGACCCGTTTCCACTTCGTTTGTCGTTATTGTCTAAACTTTTTATTAAATCATAATAAAATATAACTCTAGCACTCCTAAATAGTGTAGCTTTTGATTGTGAAAGAATTTTTAATATCGGTTCAGTATTTTCGAAGATTACCCCCTACAAACAAACAAACAAACAAAGTTAAAACTTTACTTCTTAATGATATTAGTATAGATTAACGACTGGACACTTATACTGCTTGAGAAAGCAGTTTTGGTACATCGGCGAGTAATAGAATAACAAAACAAGCAGTATTAGTCACGCATGTTTACATGCCGGGATTTAGTTAGATTGTCTCTTTTCCTCACATTGCCTATGTGTTATGTTATTTAGCTTAACTTTTATATCCAACTAAAGTTAAAAGTTCCTAATAATGATAATAAATATATACCCTACCTTACTATAACTTTGTATTTTCTGTAAAGATTTAGTTTCTTCTATTTTTTTTTTTATACTAGAATTGATTTACCCATAAGACTTTTTTTAAATCACGTACAATCAGTAAAATATCTAATTTTTATTCCATTACTAAAATGCAGAAATATAGCTCCAAATACGAAAAAGGTTAAAATATCGCACAAAAGAAACTTGAGTTTTTCTTTTTTTGTGAAGAGTTTTTGCTTTGATTTTCTGCATTCATTGGATCACTTTAATTCGTTGAACATCAAGTTATGAAAGTAATTTTAGGGATGTTTTTGGAATTTTTATTCGGTTTTTATGGAGGAAGATACTTTCAGATATATTTGATTTTTTAATTATAAAATGGATTTAGGTTTAGCAGCTGGGTAAAAATTTTAAAAAATGTTTTAATGAAATTCTCGAGATAAATAAAAAATATATATATTCGTAAAAGCAAGTATTTTATTATTGACAATAATTTTTGGATGCCTTAATATAAAAACTAACAATTATTGTTAGTATCCCATATATAATTATCAAAAAGATTTTTACAGGACCTGTAAGAAAATAGCACATTAAGCATAGCTAACGTTATTAGTTTTGTAGATATGGCCATCCTAATCACGTATTCAGGTAATTTTGTAAAGAATCGCCATTTGTAGTAGGTATGTACAGGTATTGACATTATATTCTAGGGTTATAAATTACGCATCAGAAGCTTTTAAAACCTAAAAAATAAAACAGATAATGTTGACATCCCTGTGTTACCACACTAACCCTAGTTTTTAACTGGGTCAGCAGCATCCAACCCAAGTTAAGGCCAACAACTTCCTATCGGCAAAAAAAAGAACGACAAAAAGCAGTTTGATATTTATATCTTGTATTTAGAAACGCATAAAATTCTTATATCGGGCAAAATTGCAACCCCCACAGCCACCAACTATTTAAACTAAACATGGAAAGGAGTTGCTATGGCCCTAAAGTCTTGTGATGATGATCCCATTGGGGATGTAGCTTCATAAAAAAAGGTTATAAGGTAATTTTAATAAAGTTATAGAGATTGATTTTTAAATAACTACCAGGAATTCAAAAAACGGTAGTTAAATGCAAGAAAAATGGCTCGTGGGTGGGAAGTGGTGCTGTCACTGGTTTGGATTTAATGGAAATGGGTGTGGAAGCCCCCACCCAAATAGATAAGGTATACAAATTTGTTCAATTTAGAAACACGGGCCGATCATAAAATCAATTTTTGAAAATGCCCACTGCAGACTCACCAAATCCTATTACCGTAACTAGGAAATTTACCATGGATATGATAGCCTTAACCCGCTTACATATACTTATTCTCATCTCAAAGATAAGGCATATTTTTCCTAACTTTCTGTCTTACAGCTGAACAAGCTTGTCTAACAGTTGACGTCATTAAAATATGAATCGAAAAAATAAAAGCGCTTACCGCCAATGACAAATGACATTTAAAAAAATAATAATTTAACATAAAAAAATATTTCCGTTTTATAACAAATATGCGCAATATCTTCAATTGCAGTAGAATTAATCCGTCACATGGTTTCCCACAGATAATATTGTTCTTGTTATTAGTATGCATTTAGTTAATTTTGTTCAAATTTTAACCTTAAATATATTCATAATTTCCCCTCTTTGTTTTTCAACCTGTAAGGCAGTGGTTAGACATCTCCTGAGGCCGCTAACAACCGCTGTGAGCTGCTGTAAGAGTAACGTCATTGATTTGTCAAAAAATGAAAGTGCTTACAGCTGCTGTAAGCAGCTAACAAAGAAAATATCCCTATAGATCCACAAGAACCCGAATAACTAAACTAAAAGAATAGTTTTACTTACCTTAAAGAAGAATGATCAGCAGGGGGATCACGACACTCGATTTGATTTAATTGAGCGGGTCGATGTGCATCTCCATGGGTTCAGCCACGACGCTCGGTCGAGTTTACCTTCGGCAACTTTCGATTTTCTGTCTGATGCCAAAGGTAACCTCGACTTATTCGATTTGTTTGAATCGAGTGTTGTGATTCCCCTGCAGATATCGAAAGTGACTTATCACATGACTATACATCTTAAGGAAAACATATACATGCATCACCTATTCTAGTATTATAAAGAGGTAAAGTTTGTAACTTTGTTTGTTTGTTAGTAGTCGCTAATCTTCGGAAGTACTAAACCGATCTTAAAAAAATATTTTACAATCAGAAACCTACACTATTTAGGAGTATTAGAGACTATATTTTATTATGATTAAAGAAAAAGTTCAGATATTAAGTCCCAACGAAGTGGGCACGTGTCAGCTATCTTGGATAAACTATAACTTTGTAAGGGCTTATCTTCAAAAATACTACACGGATCATAAAAACTCTTTCACAATTAGAAATTTACATTATTGAGAAGAGCTATATATTAGGCTATATTTTATAATGATTAAACAAAAATTTCAGAAAAAAATACAGATATATGTATATCACTATAGACTAAAATTATAAAAAGGTTAAGTTTGTTACTACATGTATGAGATCCCGTTAGTCCAGTGCTCGCCTGTCACGCGGGCAGCCTGGATTCGATTTTCTGCGGAAGCAGATTTCTTTTTATATAAAAATACATAGGGATTAAGAAGCAACGAATTTACCTATTTTTTGTAGATTTTTATTTGATATTCATTTATACTAACATTATAAATAAAAACGCTAAGTTTTACAATTTCATTGTTGTCTGTAAGAGCTAATTTTAAGAAATACCGAACCGATCATAAAAATTCTTTCACAATTGGAAAGCTACACTATTTAGGAATGCTATAGGCTATTTTATTATAATTAAACAAAAAGTTATGAGAAAAATATATTTAACGCCAAACGAAGTGGGCAGTGGTCGGCTAGTTTTAAATAAACTTTTAATTCAAATTAAATGTACTCTAACTTTGTATTAATGTGTCGCTAACAATCTTAAAGCGGATCCGACTTTTTGCAAATTAAAAAAATAACATTCACTTATTCAATTTTTATACATAGTCTTACAATGATTCTATTGCAACAAAACCTTGATTCTTAAAAGTTTTTATGTTTTCTTACGCTAGACAACACTCCAACTTTCATAAATTATACGAAATAGCCCTGCTATTCAGCTCTAGAGAAAATTTTAAGCCATTATGTAAATTTGTTTGTGCAACAGTTGGTATATTTTATCCCGTCGTATTAAAATAGAGGACCTACACATCACCAACTCCCTATCTTTGTGCAGATAGAGCCCAGTTAGAGTCATGGAGAATGACATGATAAAGCCAATGTAGGATGGATGGATATCGGTGTTTTTATAGAGCCGAATTTTGTTCTTTTTGTAGAGTTTTTTTCGAAAATAAAATATATTATATTTTAGGAATATCAAGGATGTTACAGAATGTTGTTAAGAAAAGGTAAGGGCAGATTTTACACCATAAAATAAATAGAAAATTTGGTGGGAGTAGTCATAACTAACTAGTAAAAAAATATATTCAAAACCAGGAAAGAGATTATTGTAAATGTAGTCATAAAATTAATGGCCACTTTTAAAGATGAATTCTTTATTTGTCAAGCTTTCAAAAAACAGTTTTTCCTTTCTTAGGACACAAAAAATTAGGATTTACAAATTATCCCTAAAATGTGTTATCTGAAGTTATCTTACCAATGCGAATTCTTTAGTTTAAGGTAAACAAATACCTCATGTCTGACCTTTGATTAAGATGTTTCTGCCATGTTCTGATTTAAATCTCCTGTTTAACTAAGAAATACGCATTGCTAAGATAACTTTAGATAACACAATTTAGGGATTATTTGTAAAACCTAAAATTGTTTAGGTAGATGCCCTAAGGAAGGAAACAAACTGTTCTTGAAAGCTAGACCAATTCAATAACGAATTCATATAATAAAACTGGCCATGAATTTTATGACTGCATCTCCA
The DNA here is from genome assembly GCA_014170235.1 of Listronotus bonariensis. Lineage (NCBI taxonomy): Eukaryota > Metazoa > Arthropoda > Insecta > Coleoptera > Curculionidae > Listronotus > Listronotus bonariensis. Next base: position 251,122 of record JACEGR010000332.1, on the reverse strand, counting down.
ATAACCTCCTGGTTTTGAAAATTTTATATAAATAATACCTTTAAGCTCTTTTTATCTGATTTTAATAATATTTGGAAGTGTTATTTGTATTTTTAAAAGTCCATAAGATCAAATTTGACTGAATTTACCTAATCCAGTGGCGTCTCAAGCGGTACCCCAATAAATATTTCTGACAAACGAATGTACGCCACTGACTTCTGAAAAGGTTTTATATTTTATTTCGATTAAGCAACTAAAAATACGTTATTGTGATTTCCTGAACTTTTTTGTATTTTGCTTAGTTCTCAAGAAATAAAATAAAATTTACATAATATCATAGACACTTAATTTGGAAATATTTGTTAGTTTTAATGTTAATGGTATTTAATTTAGTGTTTGTTGTAATTGTTAAAAATTTATAGAATAATATTAATAATAATTTCCAAAAGGAAGTTTTCTCTGTGTTTCTTGTGTAGTCCAGGGGTGTGCAATTAAGTGGAATTTATTTTATTTTTTTCTAAAAAAGTAAACAATATGAAAGGAAATGAAAAAAACTGAAAAAGCTGCATTTTTATATGCCTTATTAAAATAAATTATAAAATTTGTACAAAAGTCAATGGCGTACATTTTTTTAGACATATTTGTTAAAGTATATCGCACCTTTCATATTATAGGGCACAATTAAAAATTTTGTGAAATTGAGTTTTTGTAATATATAGGCACAAAAACAATTACTTTGCATGATGCCCTTGACAGAAAGAGACAGAGCCACTCATGGGGCGCACAAACATAATTGTGTCTCTATCTTATTTCCGAGTAACGCGACCCGATATTTAATATCAATTTCACAAAATTTTTAATTGTGCCCCTATAATATGAAAGGTGCGATATATCGATAAAAAATTTAAAACTCTTTTTTTTGTAATAACTTTTATATCAATTAAGATATTATTAAAAACATTGAGAGACATTTTTATGCAGTAAAAGACTTTTTAACATACAAGAATAAAAACAAATTTGCACCAGTGTCACCCATGTGTGGTTAGGGTTATATAATAAATAAAAATGCTTCGCCACTGCTTTATATATATTTTTTAATTCCTGTATATTTTGAAACAAATTTGATCTCCTGACTTATTCCATTTGATAAACGGTTTTTGCGTAAATACCTAAATATTAAGCATTTCTTGGCATGGTTATCTTATCTATTCAATTCAGAAATAAATATCATTTTTGTAATTTATTTTTAAAAGCAAAATAATATGTTTTTTAAGAGAAAAATTGCCATATATAAGTGACAAGCCGTAAGTACTCTTATCTTGTCTACCCAATACTAAATACTGTAAAATTGGATAGCGATATGATTCTTGTCTATGCCGAAAAATATTTCTATTTATTTACAAAAAAAAACATACATTTAATTTTTAAAATATCTAAAAGTTAAATTATTTTAAAGCTAAACGGAATTTTAAATTAATATTTTTATTCTAAGAAAGTCTAGTGACGTACCATTTTTTTTTTAAATATTTACCCTAGACCACTAATAGACAACACTGATAACTTTGTTTGGTAAAAATGTCTTTAAATTAATAGAAGGCTGCTCACAAATTTCTTTAAAATATCTTAGTTTAAAAACTAAGGCCTTTAGAACATTTATTGATAAAAAGTTTTTTCGTATTTTTAATTGCAAAATCACCCCTTAAAAATTTGTTTTATAGTAAGTAAATCTACGTATTCGTATAACTAATAGCTACTAACAGAGAATAAGTTTAAATATATTATAAAACTTAGATATTTTAAGCGTTAAGATTAATAAAACAATGATTTTCAATGATGTAATTTATAAATTTCTTCCATTGAGTAAAATAAATTGGCTCAACAACAAAGAAAACAATAATTAATTTTTTTCTTTAACTTAAACTGTGAATAACTTTTAAAAAATGATTTTATGTTAAAACGTTAAAAGATCTTTTTGTAAAGCATTAAATTCTCTTTAAGAACCTATGTTGTTTTTTCCATATCTTTATTAATTTGTTAGTTACAAAATTTCAAAATTAAAAAGGTAAATCTAAAAAATGTATTAATGTTTAAATCTTACTTATTCGACAACTGTTTGTTGGACGAAAATTATCAATAAGGCGTGTTTACTTAACAATTTAATTGTTTAAATGTATATGAGTGAATATTTTGTTTACCTAGATAGTTAGGCAGCTTTGACACGAAAATAAAAGTACAAATAAAAAATCTAAATTAAAGGTGTAGACCACTAAATATTTATATGAAGGGCTTAAACCTTTACGATATATTTTTTAGGTTACCCTAAACAATATTTTTAATACACTTCCCAACAAAATTATCGCATATGCTCGATGTTTTCCATAAGTTTCAATACAAAAGTGCTTTAATTTAAATGGCCTTATCCCTTCTAATAATTAAGTTATTAGGACAAGTAAAAAATAATAGGTATATTAAAAAAGGTTAAGCTACATATAACTTTATTATTATTATACCCTTATTTATTGCTGATTATTTAAAATCACCTATTTGAATACATCCTTTTAACAGCCCATCATATAGAGCGATTAAAACTAATTATTTTTTTTCAAAATCTTTTAATCACCCTGTAGGATGTATTGTTAACAGGAAATAAAAACGGTTACGCCAAAGTTATAACTTTACCTTTCCATACCATTTCTTTTTTTTTTAATTGTCTTGATAACTTAATTATTAAAAGAGATATGGCCATTTAAATTAAATCATTTTTGTATTAAAGCTTATGGAAAACATCAAGCATGTGCGTTAATATTGTTGGGAAGTGTATGTGGAAAAAAAAGATTTTTGGCCCAGTTTACTAATATGTATAAATAATCTAAAGGAATATTTTTATTAAATATTGTTTTAAATACGCGACACTATCGGTTTTGTTTAAATTGCCCTTCCTTAAAACAAATATTATTGAATTGTTTCTTATCATTGTTTAATTGTTTGCTTTATTAATTTTTCAGGCAATGTCGTGTTTCAATAACTTCGACTTCTGCTTTAAGGGACTGGAAATAAGTTATTTACGTAGAAATTTAAATAAGTTTAAGTTTAGGTCTATAATTACAGCTTAAGCATTTTAATAATCAACTAATGTTTAATATTTAATTTGTCGGCTTGCATGCAGACACAACCTTCCTTATTTTCTTATATCCATCCGAATAAGGCTGTAGTTTTTGATGTCTACGTTAAAATAGTATATAACATTACAAGTGTAAAAAATGACGTATTTCACACAAGTGGAAATATTACAACAAAACCAACCCAACCAACAAATTCATGAGTGTAAGAAAGTCACTGTGACACAAGTAATATACACTTTTTTCCAACGACCACGAATTATTCACCAAAAACCATAAACTCCCAGAGCAATGCTAAATTTTTGGTCATAAGTTTGGACGCTGGCTTGGCTGAATTTATGAAGCGGCAAATTATACAGTACTGTTTACGTGTGTACTCGATGGATACTCTCTTCATAAATTCCATGAAGCGAGCGTCCCAGCTGATGACCAAAAATTTAGCATTGTTCTGGGTGTCTATAGTGAAACTACAATTGTCTGCCAAAAACTAAGTTTTAAGTTTGTTTACCTTCACAGAAAAAATAAGAAAACATTTGAAAACTTTGCACCACTGGGGATATACATATACATTTTCCTCACTGCGGTATATAAAACTGTTTGACAGTAGTTTTGTATCGAAAATCACCTACCTAGTAGCTTAGTATAACTTTCATTATATTGAAATTTTAAAGGTCCTCACTAAAGAAAATTGCACTTTTCTTAATGTAATTCCAAATAACAGCCTGATAACTCCAAATTTATTTTAAATAATAATATAACAGCGATGACAGCTGTTTTTGTTCTGGCTGGCGTAAGGCATGTATACAATCTTTAGGAATGACATCATAACATACAGGGTGTCCAAAAGGTGAGGTCAAAAATAATAGAGGTGATAGAGTGAGCCAAAATAACGTTAGTACTTTATATAAAAAACAGTTCTATCGTGCTTTCTTAGGGAGTTATCGACCTTCAAAGTTAGAATTAAAAAAATGTATTTCATTTATAACTTTTGAACGGTTGCTATATTTATTATATTATTCATTAGCAAATCAACAATAACATCTCCCAAATATCTCTCAAAACAAATGAATTGTTCCATTTGCCATTTAGGCGCACATACTCTGCTCAAAATTCTCCTCTATGTTGCATAGTAAGACAGAGCAATAATAGTTTAAGGAAAAAATCGACTTTTTTCAATGTCATTACTACAAAAAAATATTTTTATAGAAGTTTAACAACAAATCACCTGACTTTCCTCGTGCCTCTTGTGGGTGCTTGAATTTTTAGTATTTTTCTGCAACTCATTTAATGTTGTATGACTGTATTACTCATTTTTAGTTAGTTTTTATATTTAATTTTAAGTTATTATTTAGTTTTAACTGTGTTAAAACTTTTTATATCTTTCATTTTTTATTTAATAATTATGCATATTGATTATAATTTTGTCGACACTCTACTGGGTATCTTACCTGTTTGTGTCCCTTATTCCCAAAACAAATAAATACATAAATAAAATAAATAAATGGTTACATTAAAGTATAACTTGCGAACGGAAACTACATCGACAACAGTTCGTCAAGTTTGTAAATCTAGCTAAAGCATCACGTCTACAGTAATATAGGGTAAGTCAAAGTCTGATGAAGCTAATTTACTTGTTATCTAGAAATGTTTAACTAATAAACTTCACATTTTAAAAATATTTTGATGTATACATGCTTGCTTACAAAAGCATGCGAGTATAAAGTTTTGTTGTTTAAATGAATCACCCTGTATTTTATGTTTACGGTTAATTTCTCTTTACATTTAAAAAAATAAATAAAACATTCGAAGCTTAAAGAAAAGTGAACATGTCTGTAATGATTTTTGATTTTTCTCAATAGGGAACTATTGCGAAATATAATTTAGAATAATTTAAGACTTCTTTTAAAGAACTACTTTTATTTTTAAAAATTTTAATGTCAATCGTTTTTGTGTTTTTCCTAAAATATTTGTAACAGGACATGGTTCTTTTTAAATAAACACTCATCAGTTATTCTAGTTACTTTATTAGGGCTTCTAATATGGCGGATAGTTGAGGCCCCATACAATTTTATTATTTAAAACATAAAGTAGAGTTTATATTTGCTATTTAACTTATACAGGGTGTCCCGTAATTAATTGGATATAGGTTAATGTAGGATACCTGAAATGAAAATAAAGCGTTTGAGCTCAATATCGCTTTGCAAAATGATATTGGTTTTTGTTCTACAGGGTGTTAAAACTAATTTTTACCAAAAATTTAGGAAAATATCTTGGAATCCACTAGACAGATTAAAGTGAAATTTGATTTACTCTTACTATTTGGGATGACGAACACGAATATGATATCTATTTTGCCATTACCACTAGATTGCGCTGCATACAATAACATTGATTGATTAAAATGGTCATAACTTTTGTGACCTTCCTGTATGCACATTTGCGAGTGAAAATAATAAAACAGCATTTAATTTTAGTCACAAATGGTATACTTATTTGATCTCCAAAAAGTAGACCGTTTTGAAATAAACGACTTTTTTATTAGGTTACCGTCAGGAATTGTGGCAAAAGATTGTGGAAGGAGTCAATATCATCAGGGCCCAAGAAGAATCATTATTTAAAGTCAGGCAAAATTTGAACAAAAGAATTAAACAATGTGTCCTAGTGGATGGTGAACATTTTGAGCATTTATTATAATCAATAGCCTTTTCTAACTTTATCGTTGTAAATTAAATTTTCGAGTGTTCATGCGCGACCTAATAATCTCGTTTATTTAGAAAACGGTCTACTTTGTGGAAATCACAGAAGAATACCATTTTTGACTAAAATTAAATGCTGTTTTATTATTTCCACTCGCAAATTTGCATACAGGGATGTCAAAAAGTTATGACCATTTTAATCAATCAATGTTATTGTATGTGGCGCCATCTTGTGATAATGGAAAAATAGATATCATATTTGTGTTCGTCATCCCAAATAATAAGAGTATACCAAATTTCACTTTAATTTGTCCAGTGGATTCCGAGATATTTTACTAAATGTTTGAAAAAAAAATTAGTTTTAACAACCGTAGAAGAAAACCAATAACATTTTGCTTAGCGATATTGAGCTCGAACGCTTTATTTTTATGTCAGGTATCCTACATTAATCTGTGTCCAATTAATTACGGGACACCCTGTATAATAACTAAATTACATTTTTGTGGACACCTTTTAGCATTACTTGTAATAAAGAAAAAACTGTTATGTATTTCAGTCACGTTTTAAAGGCAAAAACCGAAAATTCCTAAGGGATTCTGTTTCCTATACCTACTAATTCCGGCAAATGACACATTAGTATCCCATTAGGTTATATTATCACCAACTTTTACCCTTTATAAATATTAATAAATTAAATTTGTCGGGCGTGGCACAATTTGTATTAAAGTCACGTATTTTTCCTAAAGGTAGGGCAAATGGGCGAAATTCTATAATATATTTTTACTTTACAAATTATTATTTCCACTTATTTTACAATCAAAAAGGGTATTTAGTGACGACCTTAAGTCCGTCCCCGCTTTTAAAATCTGATGCTTTCGGTATATTTGGTGTTTTCCGTTTGGGGCATTCCCGTTAGGGGCACGATTCAAAATTTACCTGTTTTTCCCGTTTGGGGCACTACGATAAATTGTACATGTAAATCATCCAATTCCAGCGGTTACCCCAGTTCCTCATAAAATGCCCGATATTATTTTTAAGGTAAAACACATTAAGCGCATCCTTTCTTCGCTTAACACCAAGAAATCGTCTGGGATAGCATACCAGCAATCGTTTTAAAAACATGTGCTCCAGAACTTGCACCAATCTTAACTCGGCTCTTTCGAATTTCTTACAACACAGGTATCTTTCCGAAAAGCTGGAAAGCTGCACGTGTTCAACCTATTCCCAAGAAAGGATCTAAATCTCTTCCATCTAACTATGGACCAATTTCAGTTCTCTCAGTTCTTTATAAATTAATGGAAAAACTAATTAATTCACAAATTCTTAAGTACTTAGAAAAACACAAAATTTTGCATGACAGGCAGTATGGATTTCGCCACAAAAGATCTACAGCAGATCTTCTTTCCTTCGTATCACACTGCTGGAATAAGTCTCTTGAGTTCCTAGGTGAGTCTCAGATCGTTGCCCTTGATATATCCAAAGCTTTTGACCAGGTCTGGCATGCCGCATTTCTTAATAAACTTCCCTCCTATGGTCTTTTAACTAAACTCTGTACTTGGATCTCTAGTTATCTATCTGATCGTCGTATATCAGTTATTGTGGACGACCATTCTTCAAGCTTTCACCAAGTAAATGCTGGAGTCCCTCAGGGCTCAGTTCTGGCACCAACATTGTTTCTTCTTCACATCAACGACCTTCTCTCGTCCAGAACTAAACCCATTACTAAACCTGACTTGGAAAACAAACGCAGAGCGATGCAGATATCTCTTTCGCAGGATCTTAATTTAATATTGGATTGGGGCGCTAAAAATCTCGTCAATTTTAATGCATCCAAAACACAATCATGTTCCTTTTACAGAGCAAAGACAAACACATTGTATCTATAGCCACGGCAGCTTCAAAAAAGCTTGGATTTCTCTTTTGAGCCAAAAGTATTTTTCCCCTTCTAATTTATACACTTTATATGGTTCCCAATCCGACCTCCCATTAGAATATTGTTCTCATATCTGGGGCATGGCGTCCCCACAACCCTAAGCATTCTTGATTCTATTCAAAGAAGAGCTATTCGTCTCATTAATGATCCTTCACTTACAGAAAGGCTTCTTTCTCTTGCACATCGTCGGGCTGTGGGGGATTTATCACTTTTTATAGGTACTTCCATGGCTTCTGCATTAAAGAATTGTCCAGTATAGTTCCTCCACTTACGGTTCCCAACAGAGAAACTCGTGGTTCCGCGCGTATGCATCCCTATACGGTCCAACTGGACAGGCCCCGAACTTCCCACTTTGTTCGTTCTTTTATCCCTAGAGTTTCTGGGTTGTGGAACCTGCTGCCCGTGGAGGTCTTTCCTTCCCCCTCCAAATCTTCAAGTATTTAAGTCCCGTGTCAACAAACTCCCTCTTACCTCGCTTAAGACACCCACGGTACGTTAGTATTTAGGTTTTAGCCTTCATGGTCTGTCCAAAGATTTAAAAAAATTAACGACCCTAATTAACCGACTTAAGTATTCCCGTTACGGGCACTCTTCTAAACTAATAATGGCAGTGGTGGTATCGAGATAAAAACTTAAGGAATCTACGCCTTTGTTAAAAATTTATCAAGAAGAGCTAACTAAAGCTCAGGACAAAGAATTGGATTTTATTACCGAAGTTCTGGTGTAAAGATTCTTAAATTAGTATTAGTCTTATTGCATTACAATAGTTGTGTTATTATTAGAGAGTATAGGTGGAAGGTCTGGTTAGTTCTGGTAAGCAAGTCCTTTTTTTAATTACTTACGGATTTATTTACTAACTAGCCGACCGTGCCCACTTCGTTGGGCGTTAATTATTTTTTTCTGAACTGTTTTTTCAATCATAATAAAATATAGCCTATAGTATTCTTTCATAGTGTAGCTTTCTAATTGTAAAAGAATTTTCATCATCAGTTCAGTATTTCCGAAAATTAGCCCTAACAATTAAACAATCAACTATCGAACTAACTCTGGCGGGCGACACCGGGCTTTTATATATTCAGAGAGCTGGCTTTAGGATATTCGGGAAAGTTTGAGAATATTTTCTTTTTCACACCTTATAAACTTTAAATACTCGACAACAGATGGCACCACAACACTTTTCTGAATGAAGTTCATATACTTGACAACAAATGGCGCCACTACACTTAATTTCCACTGAAGGATTGGAAAAGCCTTTATATCTTTAAAAATACGCCCTTTAGGTTAAAACGGAAACTTTCTTGTTCGAGGGGGATAAAGGGCTATCACATTATATAAGTCCCTTTATCGTATCGCCACTCTTTTTTAAGGTTTATCTGCACGCACATTTTGTCAACTTAGTTTTATTATATACTAGCTATCACCGTGATTCCCGGCTTCGCTCGGGAGTTGATATGAGACCCAAATAACCGTTGTTCTGAATGAAGTTCAAATACTCTACAACAGATGGCGCCACTCCACTTTATTTCCAAGTTAAAGGGTTGGAAGAGTCCTTATATCTTTAAAAATATGCCCTTTAGGGTAAAACGGGAACTTTCTTGTTCGAGGGGGATAGAGGGCTATCACACTATATAAGTCCCTTTATCGTATCGGGACTCTTTTTCCAGTTTTATTGGGACGGACATTTTATCAACTTAGTTTTATTATATATAATAATAATGATTACAAAATCGTTAACATTAGTGCCCCAAACGGGAATTCAAGTATATCTTCGCAGGTCAATTTTAGAATCGTGCCCCAGTTGAGAGCTGTGTGCCATTAAAAAAAAATAAATAGGAAGGAGGTTTTGTGGCACGTCACTTTAACGCTTTTGACGAGTAGTTTAAAACACTAGAATATAAAGTCAATGTTTTTAGCTACTTAAAAATTGCAGTACTTATTAAAAAATATATATAAATTAAAAATACCATATATCTGCTTTGGATGGCCATATTTCTGAATTTAGTATAGTTAGATGTTAGAAAAAGCGATATTTTTTTAAAGCTTTTTAAGGATCATTTTAAAGGTAATATATTATCAAGATGTTAAAAAAATACTCTTGTCCTTCCTACGACATTATAAATAACCCTATTAGATTTCCGTTTTTTCCGCTATTTTTAGTGGATAAAGGTATTGACTTTATATTTTAGGGTTATAGAGTACTCGGTAGGAGCTTAAAATGGTGGGTTTTTCCATTTTAGTCCCTGGGTCAGTAATGAAATGGACTTTATAATAAGAACACTTTTAAAACATTTTTAGGGAAGTTCCTTTTGACGAGTCTACCACGAATATTTACACCGCCATATATGGAAGTGGCGTTTTAACCCAGTCTGTCAATGTCAAATGTTTCGGGTGTCGGACTGGGTAAACGCGTCACTTTTTTGTCGGACAAGTTTACCACAGTGCACATGCAATTTTTAAACATTTTGCTAAAAATGGCAACGTAAAGGTTTATTGGCTAGTTTACCTTTACTATAAACTGTAAATAAAATTATTTACTATAGGGTGGAAATAAAATTTGGTATTAGGTATAAAATTAATAATTAATTTTCTACTTATTACCAAATTTTATTTCCCTATAAATATGGTAAGGGTAACAGTCATTAAATCATAAGGTTCAAACACATATTTCTGGTATCGGACTAGGCGCGTTACGCAACTGTAAAAATGCATTTAAAACGTTGTAGTAAACTTGTGCGACAAAAAAGTGACGCGTTCGCGCAGTCCAACACACTAAACATTTGACATTGACATTGTCATTTTTAAAAAAAAGTCGTTAACTTCTAATTATCTTATATTAAATAATTTATTAACTTATTTCTCATAAAGTAATCATAAATTTTATTATATAATAAGAATAGCCTTTTAAAAATATATAAAAGTTAAAGTTTTATTAAAATATTTATTAAATATCTTTATTGTGGAGAAAAGCCAAATAATATTTTGTTTCAATTTATATTTCCCGAAAACTCATTGCAACCCAGGAGTATAACTTTTTGTTTAGAAATATCACTTATGTAGCATTGCTCTTAGAACGAAGGTTAAAATATAGGGACATGTTGCTTTCCAGTGAGAAAATATAGTTATAAACGAAAGGGTCCTGAATTTTGATGTTTTAGGCCCAAGGGTTAAAACGCGAGCAGAGTAGTGACAGTTTTCATTTGGATTTATGGTAATTTTTGGGAAAGACTGTTTTTCTGGTTATAAAAGAATAAAAGTTGGGTAAAGGATCGGTTTAGAAAAAAATGAAGCTTAAAGTCAGCAAAATCTTTTTGTAAGATTTTAAATTTGGTGGAGAAACAAAAACCAGAAAATATCATAAACTTTTTGAATATAAGCTAAATTGCGTGAGGTTTTTTAGTACCGGGATCCTCTGACCAACATGGAGAAATGTTTATATCGAAAATAAATACAAAAAAAAATAATCAGTATCGAAAAATAACACGTTTTAAAGTGTTTTAAAACGTAATATTCTCACTTGCATTTTAGCATATTAATGCAGAAATACATAATTTCAAAAACAAAACCAAACGGCTGTCAATAGGTCATATCGGCTGACACAAGATGTGGTTACCACCAATTTTTTTTTTTTAATTTTTAGGAAAAACTATTATAGGTTTTTATGTATCAAGGGCGTTACTAGGACTATAATGCCCTGAAAGTCGACCTGATGGGCATTATAGTCCAGTAAGGCCCGTGGTGCATACAATGCTTTATGTTTTACCCAAAAGAGTTTTTCAATGACTACTACATTATTTATTCGCAATATAAAAAATAAGTTGCACCTGTACCTGTATACGTAAGTAGATAATCACTGGTGTTAAGTTTGACTTTGATGTTTCTATCAGTTAGTCAGTTGGCATTTTTATTTAACGATTTGCTCAAAATGTAAGAAATTCCACAAAATATAAGAGAAAAGGCCATAAAAGCGACCGAAAATATTTTGCCAGTTAAATCAAGGCAACAGTATGATCGGGAGTTTGTCATATTTGGTATTTGGAAAGATGCGAACGCAAGTCTTCAAATAACCGAAACCGTTTTAGTGGCATATTTTCAGGAACTGGTAAGTTATTTATTTTATTTTAATACATATGTTTGTATAAACTTGATCTTTATTGTGAGAGAAATAAAATTGGATAAGCAATAAAATTTCCATATTAGCGCATTAGGGCATTATAAGCGGGCATTATCATAATGCCCGCTTATAATGCCCTAGGTGTGATAGTAGGTATTATTGCTACCTTAACATATTCCGTTTCTAAGGTATTACAGATCAATAATAGATGGGTAAAACATAAAACATTTTATTATTATTTAAAATTAAACCAAGAAAGTCTAAATCTAGCAACAAATATTGATTAATAATAAAAAATAAAGTACTAACCTATTTTTTTTTCAGCAATAATGTGAAAAATGTACTATTATTATTAATACCAAACTTTATCATGACTTTAGTATTTGTCTTTTTTATGAGGAACTAAAAAATCAGAATTAATTGTACAAAGCTGTAAAACACTATACTAAATTATTTTTAAAACAAAAGAATAGTTTACTGTTTATTATATGACTAATGGTACATCGTTATACTAAATCCAATTAAACCGATCGTATAAAACTAAAATAAGCTTAATTATTTGCTAAACTATTGTGATAGTTTTTCTTTTGTGGTTTGAGTTATTATTTTGCTTTATTTTTTAAAATTAAATGAAATTATTTTTAAAAATTTACAAAAAAGTTTATTTTTATTCGTTTGCTTTCTTTGTCATGTATATACTTTTCTTTGTCAAATCTAAAAGAATTTAAGGCGTTTTTTCGTGTTAATACGGTCTAAAATATTTTTGAAATATCTGAATAGCTATCTCTATCTAACACTCTTCTAGGACGATGGGCACGGTATTAGTTAGTATATGTATCATACGGGGTCTTTCTTTTAAAATGGCGCCCAGAGATAATAGTAATGGCCGAAATTGATTTTCTTTAAAAGTAATTGTTCGAGAACATTCTATATAACTCGGTAGACAGGTTATTTCAAATTTTACTTAAGTATTTTTAATACATGCCTATAGAAAAAAAAGGTTTATTTTGCTTTCCAAAATATGTTCTTTAAATACTAAGTAGTACTAAATTTTAAAACACCCTGTATGGTACAGATTTCTATTTTATTTTAAACATATTTTTTTGTTGACGTTCAAAAAACAATTTAATTAATTTTCACTAAAAAGAAAGAGAATATCCGAGCGATACCTAAACGATACAACGAAATAGTTTTGTAACACCAACAATGGAGAAAATGGAACATTGTGATGTAGAACAATGAAATCGGCATTTAGGGATATTAATCATAAAATTATTGCTTCCACACTAATGGAAATGGGGAAAATAGAAAATCTATTTTAGGGCATTATCCATTTATTTTGGGACATTTGTGTTTATTGGTGGTATCTTACATCTTGACCTCTATTTTGTAATGGAAATGGAACAAAAGCCTGTTTTTGGTGTTTGTAGTGCCCTAATAGCTATGTTTAATATATTTGTTATGTACATATTATTTACCCAATAAACTAAAATGTAAAAAATAATGTTGATCAAAGCGAATGCCTTATAATTTTTTCGATACAAATAATACTTTTCAAACGTTATTTAAAAACAGAAAAAAAGTATGTTAAATTTTAAAATGTCAACTAAATATTTTACTGCAAAAGTTATTTCATCAAAAGCTATAATAATTTTAAAATCCCTTTTTTAGATTACATTGCTATTGATGACAATAAATTAGTGTTTTTACAGTATGATTAGCTTCTTTTATTTATTTAATGGTTAACGGGTACTAAAATACAAAAACTAATTAAAAATTACAATTCAGAAATTTTGTAAAATGGATAGAAGTCATCCTTTTATAATTTGCTATTAAAACACATGCCCCTGTTTATATTCTACACAAATTTTCAGGTGTAAGTGAATGTGATCAAAGAGTATTCTAATTTTAAATTAACATATTTAAGCTAAATTGAGGGGTTCATTTGTTCAAGAAAATTCTGTATTATTATTTTTATCGATTACGAAATTTAATTTAAATTCATTTTTCAAATGACATTTTGCCCAAAAATAATAGTTATTTATTATACTAGGAAAAAAGTTCTAAATTTTAGCTTGAGGTTCTGTCGACACGAAGCGGATGGAGACAATAAACCGAGAGCTAAAATTTTTCCGTGTATAACACTATTTTTTTTCTGTAAAGAGAAAAACGACTTCTTATTATTTAAAAAGCATAATACACTCCTCAAAAGAACCATAGTATATGCTCGATTTCTTCCATAAGCTTCAATACAAAAATGCTTTCATTTAAATGGCAATATCTCTTTTAATTATTAAGTTATCTAGACAATTAAAAAAAGAAAATGTTAAGGAAAGGTGGAGCTATAACTTTATCGTAACCGTTGTTATTTACTCTTACCAATACATCCTACGTAGGTTCAGAAAACAAATTTTATCAAAAAATCAGCCAACCTAAATTCTTGTTGTTCCGACGTTGCTACCTCCCGGACTAATATTAAGTTTTTAGTTAAATAAATATAAACATTTTAATAATTTGATCTCGGTATAATAGTTCAAGAACTCGTGACCAGCAGACCTTCGTCATTTTGTAAAAGCCGAAAATTTGTCAGCGCATGATCCCAACATAAATATAAGCGATGAAGACTATGAAGTTTGACACATAGTAGTTTTCACAGGTACCAGGTTGCAAAGGTTACAAAATTAAAACCTAACTTTTGTCATTTGTAAAAAGCTGAATTTTATGTATCTTACTTGGGTACCCATTAGAAGATATTTCTTTAGTCGCCAGACAGTTCTGACAGTTCCAACACGAGGAAGTCCAATATTTCCGGTATTTAACTAGATATAATAAAAAGTCTTATATGTAGTAAATGTATAGGATTTTCAAATAGGCATGTTTTAAATATATTTCGATGTACACAGAGTATCCCAAAAAATTATTGCCATGAGGTTAGTTTTATTTAAAAAAATGTTTTTGGAACACTCTGTATACAATAACAAATTTTTAGGACATGCCTAGTTAGAAACCCTACAAATATTATATAAGACTTTTTGTCATATCTTGTTAAATAATAGAAATATTTAAATTTATCGGACCATAGGGCCACACAAAAATGTTTGTCCACCAAGAGGTTGGAATTGTCCGCTGACTGGGAAAATGTCTCGTAATAGGTACCCAAGTAACATTCATAAAATCCAGCTCTTAGTAAATGACGAAAGTTGTTTCAATTAATAAACCTTTGCTACCTGGTACCTGCCAAAGCCACTATAAGTCAAACTTGATAGTCGCCCATTGCTTCTACTAATGTTGAGAGCATGCGCTGACAAACTTTTGGCATTTACAAAATGACGAAGGTCTGCCTCTCACGGGCTCTTACTCTATCATATGTTATTTTGGTATCTCATTCATCAATTTTAGGCTATTAACCACAATTATAAAACCGTATTTACCAATCAGTTATGTTGACGTTTAATTCACGTATTATACGTCAAAGTTGTAACCAATTATAACCGTGGATATAATTGGTTGAACGCCTAAAATTAATGATTGTCTTTTATTGTTAATTAACTTTGACAAACTTCATCAGTTAATATTAAAAGCATAGAAAGCATTAGAAAAGCGTCCGTAAAGTACATCGCCTAGCAATGCCTTCTACCTACAGGAGCAATGCATTTTGGAGGTAAAAAAATGTATTGAAAATATGTTGATTTCCGACCGATTCTTACGCAACCCTTATAAAAAAGGACAATTTTTTTTTTGGTAATCATATTTTTTGCAAAAATAAAATTAATAAAAAATAAAATTTTTGATTAATTTATTCTCTTGTAAACTCTATGTGGACAATCTATACAGGATATAATTTAATTAATGATTCCTTAGCCCATTTTAGGATGAAAAGTCCATATTAACATATGTCCTAAACCTTTTATCTTTTAAGCTACAGGGTATTAAAGTTTAAGGAAAAAAATAGTATTCGTATCATAACTTTAAAACTATTTGAGATATTTTAATGAAATTTGGCACGCACTTACTGAGCACTAATAAAATATTTGTAATGTAGAAGATTTTTAAATATTTTTACCAGTGGCGTTCTTATGGAAAGAATACTGAAGATTTAAAAAAAATATATGGTACGCCATTGCTTTTTCCAAAAATAAAAATCATTTATTTTAATCCTCATTTATTTTACATCAAATTTGATCCCTTGTATTTTTTCAGATGCAGAGTATAAAGTGGATAAAATAGAGAAAACATAAGCTTAAATAATTACTCTTTTGCATAAAAAAAAAACTATAAATAGGGCACTAGCCAACTAGTTTAACATAATTTCGCTATACCAAACATGCATCAAAAACGGTTTTTATTTTTTTACGCAAAACGGTGCATCAGAAAAAAAAAAGATAAAAAGGTGAAATTTGTTGCTGTTGGATAAAAATGTTAGAAATAATTTTTATTCTTGGAAAAAGCAATGGCGTACCATGTTTTTATTTTTCAGTATACATCCCGTTCGGATGCCACTGGTAGATAAAATTAAAAATCTTTCACATTAAAAAATGCCTATTGGTGCTAAGTAGGTGCGTGCCAAATTTCATGAAAATTTCTCGAACAGTTTTAGAGTTAGGATAAGAAAGATTTTTTTCCCCAAAATTAAACACCCTGTAGCTTGAAAGTTAAGAAGATTAGAACATATGTTGATTATAAAGTTTTCTTTCTTAAATTGGCTCGAAAATCATATCCTGTATTTTTACCCATCAATTTAATTACAACACGTATATTAAGAACTTGGACATACCCTGTATGTTCTACAATACGTGCAAACTGTTATGAAATCCATTAAATAGCACAAGACCAAAAGATAAGCCACGTCCGTTTAAACGAATCACTGAATCTTCCTTTTTCAGATTAAAAAAATCTCTATAACAAGGCATAATGCCGCATCTGTGCGGATAAAATACGAAATGGCAAAACGTCTCCCGTAATGGTGTATCTAGATATGGTAATGCGTTTTCCTAATAAGAGAAAATCTATTTTCATTATAGACTCATTTGTGATTATGCTTGTTGTGGTATTGTGGCTTTGTATGGACGGTGATTTCAGACAACAAACGTTGTCCCAGAAAAAAAACGTATTAAAGCGACTACTGAGTAGGAAATTATATACAGCATGGTTTATTAAGTGTGCAACAAGTAAAAGATTTTTTTATTGCTTATTTCTCAAAAAAAAAAAATCTTAAAAACGTTGTTGCATGACTCAAGTTAAGTTAACAATGGTTACGTCTAAAGATATACAGGGTATGTTAAAAAAGTTGAAAACGGCTTAAGAGTAAGGTACCTTTATTTCAAAAAAATAACTAAATCTTTAAGATTTTTTTTTTTTTTTATCTTTGGACAAACCACGAAGGCTAAAAGCCTAAATACTAACGTACCGTGGGTGTCTTAAGCGAGGTAAGAGGGAGTTTGTTGACACGGGACTTAAATACTTGAAGATTTGGGGGAAGGAAAGACCTCCGCGGGCAGCAGGTTCCACAACCTAGAAACTCTAGGGATAAAAGAACGAACAAAGTGGGAAGTTCGGGGCCTCTCCAGTTGGACCGTATAGGGATGCATACGCGCGGAACCACGAGTTTCTCTGTTGGGAACCGTAAGTGGAGGAACTATACTGGACAATTCTTCAGAGCAGAAGCCATGGAAGTACCTATAAAAAGCGATAAATCCCCCACAGCCCGACGATGTGCAAGAGAGGAAGCCTTTCTGTAAGTGAAGGATCATTAATGAGACGAATAGCTCTTCTTTGAATAGAATCAAGAATGCTTAGGGTTGTGGGGGACGCCATGCCCCAGATATGAGAACAATATTCCAAGGGAGGTCGGATTTGGGACACATATAAAGTAAATTAGAAGGGGAAAAATACTTTTTGGCTCGAAAGAGAAATCCAAACTTTTTGAAGCTGCCGTGCCTATAGATACAATGTGTTTATGCCAGTTAAGGTTACTTTCAAATGTGACGCCCACAAGATTAAAGGTGTCTTTGCTCTGTAAAACTTGGCTGCTCATAAGTAGAGGATGAGTATTTGATGACTCTTTTCGCGACAAGGAACATGATTGTGTTTTGGATGCATTAAAATGGACGAGATTTTTAGCGCCCCAATCCAATATTAAATTAAGATCCTGCGAAAGAGATATCTGCATCGCTCTGCGTTTGTTTTCCAAGTCAGCAAGGTATGTTAAAATATTTCTTTATGTATACAGGGTGTTTCCTAACTACGACGGTATGAAACCTAAAGTGATGCTTTCTTATGTATTTTTATGAAAAAAAAATCGTATAAATATTTTTTCGAACTGGCTTCATTTCTGAGTAAAAGTTTTAAAAAAATCTGTGTTATTTAAATATCTTAAAAACGCTTTAACCGATTTGGATAAAATTTGGAATACCTATATAATGTAGTGGGGCGCTTGTAAAGCTCTACCTAAATTAAGATTATTGGGTCCAGTGGGCACCACAGCCAAAAATTATTGTAAAAAGTACGCCACTAAATTTTCATGAAGTTTTATTTTTTTATTTTTTTATTTTTTTTTTATTTATTTTTTTTTTTTTTTGATTAGGTAATTAACAGTTTTCCCTGTTAGCCCCCTGTATTTTCTTCATATTTCGCTTCGCTTTCGAGAAAAAAATTGATAACACATTAAGTCTTTCTAAAAAGTAGCCCTAAACAGAAAAAAATAATAGCCAAAATTAATTAATTAAGAATTTTGACCTTAGCAAATTGGGAAAATGACAATTTTGGATGAAATGGTGAAATGAAATGCTTATTTATTTTAGGGCAAATAATTTTTTTATTTTAATTTTTGCTTTTTATATCATATTGTCTATGTTCATGAAGTTATGCGTTCTGGAAGTGGAGGGAGAAAAAAGGCCATGTCCTCGTCGCCATGATTTCTACTCTTGTGGTCAGTAAAAAAAAATTGACGGAACTTAGAAATAGTGATCGATTTTGTCACTAATTTTTAAGGTTTTTCGCTTTTTTCTTACAACTTTAACAAATTTTCAGTTTTTGTTGGTTTATGCGATAAAGAAATACTTAAAGAACATTTATGCCAAATTTTAAGTAAAACGGGTAATTAGAACTTGAGATATTGACCGTATGGAAAAAAGTAGCTTCGAGAAAACCGCGTAAAAATATTTACGTTAAGTTTCACGTAGTGTATACCTGATAGAATATTACATATACCATAAGTTCTCTTAATCAGCCATCCCAGCTTCATTCATGTTGTAGAATACTGACAGTATTATGGTAAGAAGGAGGAAGTTTTTTTAATGGGTAGCCCGCCCCCTAATCGCCTATTGTTACAATCATCTGCTCAAACTAATCTAGTTGAAACGTAACTAGAACGGCTGTAACTTTGAAAATATGTAATTCGAATTTTGTTATTTTTTTAGACAGATATTCTTAAATATCTTAACTATCAATTATGAAAAAATCGATTTATTTAAATTTCAAGACTAGAATATCCGCTTAAAAGTTCCATATATTTAAATGATCAAGTTCGTATTTTTATTCGAATCACAAATAAATTAAAATCGTTGTTAAACAATCTTTTTTTTTTAAAAGGTGTTTATCCAAAATTGGTATACAGTGCGAGTCTGTAACTTGGAATAAATTCAGTAAATCAAATACCATTATTATTTTTTAAAAATGGTCGGACAAGTCGATTAGTATTTTCAGTTGCGGTCTTTGTCATAAAAAAATTAATTATACGGTGTATTCTAAACTAGAGATATGACGTCAACGATAATTTTTTAAAATGGCAACCCTATTTTTTATGACTGTTTTTAAAGGGCAAATCAAGTTATACATAACTACTAATTTTTATTTTTTATTGCTTGTCATTTCCGAGATAATTTATTTAAAAAAATTATTTGCAAAATGTAAAAAATCTATTCAATTTAATAATTTTTCTTCAATAAATGCTCAAAATGTTACTCATTTACTTTTTGGCAATACCTAATCGCAATTGAAACTCGTGTTGAACATTTCTAATATAGTCCACACTTATGCCTTATTCGTGCTTTTAACTCCTCCTCCCCTAATATTTGCGGGCTTGGTCTCAAATACTTTGCTTTTCAAATATCCCCATAGGAAATAATCCAACGGAGTCAAATCTGGGGATCTCGGTGGCCATTCAAATGGTCCTTTTCTACCAATCCATCTTCTGGAAATACATTATCCAGATAATCACGGACAGGCCTTGCAAAATGGGAGGGTGGGCGCACCATCTTGTTAAAACCAGATGTTTCTATTAGGGACATCAGCTTCTACCGAATCAGGAAACATACTAGCCAAATTCGGAAATAGTTCATCCTGTAAGAACTCTAAGTATCGCGCTTCATTCAGATTTCCTTCAAAGAATATCAGTCTTATAACTTGCTGGCCTACAATCCCTGCCCAAACATTGACTTTTTCTGGCCATTGAATGTGGCCTTCCCTCATCCAGCATGGATTCTCGTCTGAGCAATAACGACAGTTTTGTCGGTTTACCTCCCCATTTAACATGAACGTTGACTCATCAGAAAACAGAATTTTTCTGTGTTTACATTATTAAACTGTATTAGTTCCATAAATTGTTCACAAAATTGGGGTCTTCTATCTGGATCATCTTCATTGAGTTCCTGAAGGATTGTTAGTTTGTAGGGATGAAAATTTTGCGCTTTGCGAATTCTTACTACTGAAGACTGACTAATTTCAAGTTCGAGCGCTACCTGCCTGGTGGTGATATTAGGATTTTCTTGAACAGCTAATAATACATCAACTTTGACCTCTTCATTGAGCGCAGATTGACGATGAATAGTTGTTTTTCTAACGTGGCCGTTTGGCATTTTGATATAAAGTGCCAATATTAAAAGGTATCGAAATTTACATGAGATTTCGTATGGCCAATATGGCGATGCACCAGAAGGTATATTAAAAAGGGCAAATTTTTTTATCCGAAAGGATAATCTAGATTGTCTAGCAGTGCGAGTCGTTATACCCATTATAACCCATTATATCACTTTAAATTTTTAAAAGTAATATTTACAAGTTGTTTGTTAGTAGAATTTTTTTTGTAAAAAATTAATCCAAATATTTAATTTTCAGAATAAATCCATAAAATCAAATAAACACTTAAAAACTATTTGAAAAATATTTATTTTAAGTTTTTAAATACGTATAACATAAAAATTAAAACTCTAAATTAATCCATTTTACAAAAATATTTCTGTAAAATATTTTGAAATTTTAATTAAAGAAAAACGGCAGAAACTTTTATTAAAAGAGCATTTTCATTTAAAGAGATTTGTAAATACAAATCTAAACTTTTCGCTGCCGATAGATTAATTAAAAATTATTTTTCTTAAAAAGATTTCCTTTCATTGACTGCACCCAAGTCACTCGGATTTCTTAATTAAAAACACCTCAAACTTTATTGGAAAAATACTCTAATTATTATTAAAAGTTTTTTATTTTTATGGCCCTTTTCGATGTTTTAATTTGTTTTTTTTTAATTAGTTTCTAGGAAGTCAGCTTTGTTGTCAGTACTTAAATTCATTTTATTGATTTTTTTCTAGAAGTATTAATTACATTGACTATTAAATACAAAATTAAACCTACATTTATTTACTTTTTATTTGGGGTCAGTACTGAATCATAAGGAAGTTTTGAAAGGATCCAAAATGGTGTTTTGTCTACAAACATACCAGGTGTCAACGAATCTATTAGACAAACCATAATTAGAGTATTCAACATATCAAAATAAAAATAAAAAAATTACATAAACAGGTGGTAATGCAAAACTGTCACGTTAAGGGGGTCATGGTTAGTCGCGGTTAGTTTAACCTTTTTTTTTCTTAATAAAGCGTTAAAAAAATAACTAACCAGAACCAACCATGACCACCCCAATGTGACAGTTTTGCATGACAGTCTATAGAGCTTCGAACCAATCACATTACACGTGCTTGTGCTTTTCACTGTAGTCTGCAAAACACACTGTACGCCTAATATGTTATCAAATACAGGGTGATTCAAAAATCGATCACGAAACTTAAGGGGTGATTCTACTTGAAATATATACAACAAAAATAAGAAAAAAACTTCATAAAAACATATGTTCTAAACGTCTTAGTTTTTGAACTATGGGGTGTTAAAAATAAAAAAAATTCTTTTTATATTTAATACACCGTAGTTCAAAAACTAAGACGTTTAGGACATATGTTTATATGAAGTTTTTTTCTTATTTTCTGTTGTAGGATCGCCCTTAAAGTTTGTCGGTTGAGTTACTGGACACCCTGTTTGTATGTAGGTAATTTGATTAAAATTGATAAAAACTTTGATGTCTATTGGTGCCTAAATGGCAAGGTTTATCAACTTTAATAAGAAGTATTTTATTTTTAAGTTTTTGATTGTCTATTAAATGGCATTCCCAGCTTTGCGATATCTGTCAAAATAGGTAAATAAATTTCAAGTTTTAGGTAAAGTGCCCTTTGGCGGTATTTAAAAAAGTACTTTGGTCTTAAAATTTTAGAACCTAGCCATATATAAACTGGATTGGGTAAAAAATGAATGCAATATGGCGAAAAACCAAAATAAAAATTGAACTTTGACGGCTTGTTACTCGAAAACGAATGACATTCTGAAAAAAATTATATGAAGCTCTACCCTTATTTTGTCCAGTAGAATCACCCCCTTAAGTTTCGCGATCGATTTTTAAATCACCCTGTTTATAAGAGTCGTTTACCTAACAAGGAACACGACAAATGCCATTTTCCTAGGTAAATGACTAAAATATAAATTATTTTTATAAAGTTATTTGCCCAGGCAGAAAGCATTTACCCATGCAGAAGCTATTTTTCTAAAATTTCCATTTGACTGCGACATATATAAAAATAAATATATACATACCTAAATTTTAAACAAAAAAAAAAATTTTGATTTTTTTTTTCAGGTATGTTCGTGTTGTTCGTTAGCTGAAAGAAAAAGAGGCAAATAGGTAAAGTATTTATTATTAAAAATTCATGTGTTTTTTTAGGAGTTTTATGATCTTAAAAACTGAGCCATAAATGTTTTTTTTTGCTAGTGGATTTGTGTACCTTATAACGAGTTTTGCGATAACAGTTATTGCAGATATTTTTTAAAATTATCTAAAAGAATTCGGTGGTTTAGGGAACCTTATTAGTCCTTTTTTTAAATAATTTTACGAGCTTTAATGTTTAACTTCTATATTTATTGTGCGACAATGGACAAATAACTTTAAAATTATGTTAAAGACACTTTCTTCTAAAAAATGTAATCTCATATTTGGAATATATCTCTAATAGTTGAATTGAATCTACTAAGTATCTTTTACCAAAATACATAAGACAAAAATCTACTTCTCGTAAAAATATGAACGTAAACCGGGCCGAGAAATCCAAAAGCGCAATAAATAAAAGATGCGACAAATGTAAACATTTCGGGGCGAAGTTTTTCGGCAAACAGTCATCATTGCTCCCTTATGATGCTTAGAGTGTGACCCATATATTTGTTTAGCGCGTTACGTTAAGAATAAAAAAT
Source organism: Listronotus bonariensis (assembly GCA_014170235.1). Lineage (NCBI taxonomy): Eukaryota > Metazoa > Arthropoda > Insecta > Coleoptera > Curculionidae > Listronotus > Listronotus bonariensis. The sequence continues at coordinate 227,719 of JACEGR010000332.1, read as the reverse complement.
GAGAGACACAGACAGCAGCGGTGCCAACCTTAATTTTTTTCGGTGATGCTGAAACCTAAAGGCTTATTGTACCATGCTTTTGTTTTATTGTACTAAACAATTGAATGTAGATTACTTTTTTGGTTTCTACTTCACTACAGTTCAGATGTCCAATTTTTTATTTTTTCAAGGAACCCTGGGATTATCCTTAGGTAATTCCTACTACTTATAGGGTCCTTTAATTAGAGTGGTATTTTACATAAAGATTTCTCGATTTCTAATCCACATATTTTTCTAGGTATTACTATATTTAGTATAGTGTACAGTTTTATGATGCATCGTCGGACTCATCTCCATCGGTTGAAAGTAATAAAAAATTATTACCAAAGTGGTAGCTTAGTTGTCACCACCCAACGTTTATTCACTTGAAAATTGGGTTGTCATCATCGGTACTCTGCGTAGGTTATCCGCCGCACTGGGGAAAAGTTTGTGGACGATTTTGACGTAAAGTTAACTCACATTTAACCTTTTTCACAGTGCGGCGTATAACCTGCGCAGAGTACCTATGATGGCGACCCAATTTTTGTTTCTCTCTCTCTATTTTTTTCTTGGTTTTGGTCCCTTCAGGTCCAATCCACCACTCTCCCCCTTCCGGACTATGCTTTCCAGGGCTTCGTCGGCGGAAAATCTGGATAATCGAGCTCGTAGCTCCCAGAAATTCCAAAAAGAAAACAAAAAAATTTTACATTCGATGCAATGCATAAATTGTCGGCTGTCAAACCAAGACCTGCTACTGGTGTTACGTATAACCTTCACTTTCACTACTGACAGTTCCCATGGCACGCCCATCTATTTCCCGCCGTTTGAGATATACCTCGTGTTTACCACCAAACAGGATACCAGTTTATAGGAATCTTCGCTCACACCGCTTAGATCCACAAGAAAGATGCCGTCAATTTAGCGTGAATCTTTCCTTGATTCCCTAAGGTAAAAACGTTCGTACGGTACCTCTAACCGCCACTCCGGGAAGGACTTTGTAGTCCTCTACGCCCGTCCGCACTGTCCGGAGGTCAAACAAAGAGACTCAGACCCAATTTTCGAGTGAATAAACGTTAAGTGGCGACTACTGAGCAACCACTTTGATAATATTTTTTTATTACTTCCAACCGATCGAGAAGAGTCCGATGCTACATCATAAAACTGCACACTATACTTAGTATAATAACACCTAGAAATTAAAAATATATGGATAAGAAACTGAGAAATCTCTTTTAAAATAATATCACTCTTTTTGAAAGACCATATACATTCTCCTTGGCTCTTTTTGCTCATGGTTCTTTTAGAATGTTTTTTCATGCGACTGCTGAGAAACCCTGTACTGGTGTAGTCTTTGATGATCCTTTACCCAGGTTTACACTGCACTACAGAAGGTACTCTTTGTCACTCCAACAACTGATTCTGGCCTGAATTATTCATGACTGGCCCAATCCTTGCTTCTGCGTGTATGCATTTTTGTTGCCCCGGCTTCCCAATGGCCAAGCATCATCATTAAGCTTATATTGTGGCTCTCTGCAAGTTTCCTAAGTTCCTTGAGGCATTCCAGCACCAGTCTAGGTGTTACCCTGGGGCTAATTAGTGCTTTAAAGTTTACTTGACTGTCCGTGAGGATATTGATTGAACAATCTGTTTGAGGTCTTTGCATGTACCTAAAAGATGCAGGCTTGATATTCTAGTGGGACTGTCAAACGACTGTTCCTATTTTACTGCAGACACCTGCTCCTGACCCTTTTTCGGTTTTGGACTCATACGTGGCCTTAAACATTAGGATTTATTTAACTAGCAGCTGCTCAATTTCGGATAATCTTTCGTAATAATAATGATATTCCCTTGGTTGATTGATTTCTTGCAGGGCTCAACACATGACACGTGACCTTGTTTGCACTGCAGCCTGTTGGATTATTGTGTTCTCCTAGCTTGTTGAAAAGTAATCTCCCCGTTATTTGGTCTAGTAGATGTCTGCCAAGATATTTCTGCGAAAAAGGGTTTTCACTGTTCTAAAAGCGTGTGTCTTATGTGGGGCAATGTCTTGCGTGTATATGTGTAGGACTGATTTCCCTCTAACATTGTGAGAACATTGTATATATCCATTTTCTAAAAATGTTTTCTTGGCCGATTGAAAGTTCTTCACTGAATTTACCCCAGAAGAAGGTCATTAGCTGTTAGAATCCTGGAATTGTCGCCAAACGTTTGCTTCGTTTGTCGTTGACCACGTGAGGTATGGCTACGGTGTAGATGTTGTTTTTGAGACCCTCCTTTTTTTGCGTGATATCCCACGAAGGCTTATGCCTAAATACCAAAGTATCTTCAGAATTGGGTTATTAGATTTTTAACCCATCCTTTCCCCTGTTTCGTCAACATTGTCCAAGTAGTGAAACATGCATTTTCGACAACGCGGTAGTGCCACCACGGATGTTATTATTTCTTAAAAACCACTACCTAAAAATGTCTCTTTGGCCGGGTATCGAACCGGCGACTTCTGGCTTCCGATATCAAAGCTTTGTGCACTACGTTAGTGGAAAGACAACTACCGACCTACTCATTATTCTTTTATCACCTATTTGCACAGTCCGTGGACTGACTCTGGACGTTACATTTTTTTCTAATCTGTTGTTCCTGACAGGAAGCACTTTTAGATTGTTTACACTGATTTTGATCGTTATTGTGTACGTGACACGATGGAAATTCAAGGCTCCTAAAATAATTTTTCTATCTGTGAAATTGATAGTGTTATTGTTGCAGTTATCTGTATCACAATAACATAAGCTTGTAGTTATCCACATACATGGTGAGCGATTTCAATATTGCTGTCACTCAAAACTTGTAATCTTCCAGACGTGCATGTCTTAAAAACACTTCCTAGTATAGTAAATAATGGTTTTGAAGTGTTTTTTTTAAATCTTAACTATATTTTTAAGGCCAGAATTGATTAAAAATATCGAAGTGCGTCCTTACTTATATTAAGGCCTCGGCAATGATAACCAGCGTAAGCAACAGGCGGAAAGTATGGCATCTCTTTATGTTGCCGGTAGTAACTACAATATTATAAATTCAAACCTGTTTATACACATTGGAAACGCTGCGTGGATAATATTTGTTCGTTTTGAGCGGCCAGCGGCTTTTTGCCAGAAATATTGCAGCCGGCTGATTTAAAAAAAAAAGATTCTTGCATAAGGCCCCGGCCACGATAAGAAGCGTAAGCGTCGAGCGAAAAGTATTAAATCTCTTAAGGTTGCCGGTAGTAACTACAATATTTTGTTGTAAACAGCGTCTTTAAACCAGTTTATATACATTAAAAACGCTCCGCGGATAATATTTATTCGTTGGGGAATTATTGCAGCAGGCTGATTTAAAAAACAAGTTCTTTCATTATCGCGTAAAGATCAAAAACGGCCCTTTCACATTTACCGCTTTACGCTGGCCGCTTACGCTCTAGTAGGCCGACGCCCAAAGATCAAACACAACTTTCTTAAAATCTCTGCTATATGCTGGCCGCTTACGCTTAGTATCGAGACCGAGCCCTAAGACATTTAAACTTCCGGATTATTAGATTTCTGGATTAGCATTTAGCATATGTCTGGATAAAGGAGTTTTACTGCAGTTTCCAGCAGATCAGGGTGTATAGGTGATAATATAAAAATTAACAGAAAAAATAGAGAAGTATTTTTGTTTTTATTTACTTTTGAACGAAAAAAATAAAAATGGATTGCGATGACAGAAAATGGAAATATCTTTTTGTTATTTCGTCTTATTATTATACATGAATGTCAGTTGAGAAATAAATAAAATGTTTATACAAATATTTCAGCTCAAACTGATAACGAGTTTGCGACTCTTCTTGCAGACATATGTTTATTTTTAAACATATATTTTATTTATATTACAAATTTTCAAATTCTATGTATTTTGTATCTAGAGCATTCTTTTCAAAAAGATTTCTCAATTTTTACTGAATCAAAACTGACGAACCGACTCTGTTTACACTGAATAAAACAACGAGCAATTTGCGATTCCGAACACGAATCCATGATGGAACTAGAAAGGAAAAGTGTGGGCTTTTCAATTTTTAGACTTTTTAAATATTAAGTTTTGGGACCGAAAATGTCTACCCTTTTACTACCTGTGTCGTTTGAGAGAGGCAAAAGGTCAAATGCGGATAAATAATTCATTTAAATTAAATGGAATAAGCATGTTGCGAAATACAAATAATATAGGAGATTCCACGTCCCGAGAAGGTGTTATAATTATTAAGCATTTTGAATAAAACAACACTCCTAAAAGGTATTGTGTTTTTAAAATAATTAATTTAATTATATAATATTTGAAAAGTCAGGGAAAAAATAGTAAATATTAATAAAATGTAATTTTAGGTAAACACTAAATTTTACGTTGGAACCCAAATAGTTTTATGCAGAAATATCATAACATTAAAATATATTCTTAGACCATAAATTTATTAAATTAAACATCTTTAATTACTAGAAGAAAATGAACAAAAAACCTTATCATGCAGTGTGTCTACGGATGGACTTAACTATACTTGTAAAAAAATATTTTTATTATTTCGATAAAAAGTTATTATTCTTAAAATTTTGCTTCGTTTGAAATATTAAAAGCTATAATAAAATTTGCTGTTGGATATATAGGGTGGTTCAAAATTGCGAATATATTACTTTAGAAAATAAAAAATTAGAAAAATATATTTTTGAGACCACCTAATTAAAATAGTAATCAAAAGTGTATAATAATTTTCTTGCTATTGATTATGGTTTTTTGATTAAATTCAGGTTAAGGACTTTTTTAATTTAGTGATTTTTTTATATAAAAGCGTGATAAAGAATTATCCTACAATTTACAAAAAGATCCAAAATTACGAAAATCTTATTTTTAGAAATTAAAAACAAAATCCCTTATGATTTTTTTTAACTACTAATAGCATTAAAAAAATAAAACTTTTTATATTACTTCTTACATACACTTTATTTTTACTTGATATTGTATGCATATAAGAAGAAAAAGCAATCATTTATACAAAAAAAACACTAATATTAATTTACATCTAATTTTTCCAAGAAAAAGAATGTATGGGACTTTTTAATTACTTTATGATGAATTAAGCATTTCTAAAAATATTTTTTATTTTATTTTATTAACTTTTCAAAATATTAATTCGTGATTTTCAGGCACCCTGCATATCAAAGGGAAATTTTAAGTATAGCTTGTAGCATTTCAGAAAAAGAAAAAAATTATGAAGAATAGGTTTTTTCGAAATATGTATTAAAAATTAAAAAAATACAGGTATATTTAAGTCCATCCGTGGACACACTGTATATATAATAGCTTATGACATGGGCAATATTGTGTACTTTTTGGATTCATATATTTAGTGGCCACGCCAAGCAAGTGAAATGTAAGAAGCACATTAATTTTAAAAAACATCAGTAAAGGTAGTACTTTTTTTAATGCATTTATAGCAGTTGAGCCCGTAATAAAATAGAGTTTAAACCCTATTTAGGGTTTTTTAGACGAGTCTACCACGAATAATAATGCTGCCATATATGGAAGCGGCGCTTTAACTCAGCATATCAATTTTAACATGTTTTGGAATTCGTTGTTGTTCGACAAGTTTACCACAATGTTTCACATGCAATTTAACAAAAACAAAAAAGTTACTTAAACTAAGCTCTAAAAACCACAATTCTTTCCCCATTCAACCATCTCTGTAACTGCAGTGGTTTCCGAAATCCGTGTACCAAATATCGAACAAAAAAACTCATCATAATATTGCCCCTTTTGTTTTAGAGTCGTTTTCACCACGTACAGTGACAGAAATAAAATTTCGTACACTTAGGTTAACATTTTATGTCAATTTTCAATATTTTGGGAAACTTGGCTTTTTACCTTTTTCTTATTTTAATTTATATTCAATAAAATACATGACTTCAAAATAAATATATAGTTTATTTTATTCAAATATTAAAGAAAAAACACTGGCTTAATGTTTAAAAGCGGCACCAATTTTTTCCACTAATAAGTTTAAACGTATGGGCATTGATGCAATCAGCATTTGTGCATGGTGAACATTGTAATTATTCCAGGTTTCTTCAATTTTATTCCACAAATCATTACTGTTTTGTGGATGGAAATCATTGTTCTTGGTAATTTCCTTTACGATATATCAGGGCTTCTTGAGGGCCAAGGTAACAATGAAATGTTATTTTCCAGTAGCCAGTCCGAATCTCTCCTTGCTATATTGACGGGGCAGTTGTCATGCTGGTATATAAAATTTTCTTGTTCAAATATATTGTTCACCAATGGCAACATAACATTTTGGAGTATGTGTATTTAAGCTTGACTATTGAATCTTTCTCAAATAGAAAATCTTCCAGTTGTTTTAACATGTTGGGTATATCTTTATTTGTACCGTGTATTTTGCGGCCTATACACTCTAATCTGCCCGCTATAATAAGATTGAAAAATCTTCTCATCGGTAAATACTACCCTTTCCCAAAAATCCATACCTTGCGGTAAATATTCCAGTGCAAATCCCATTCTTTGCTCTTTATTCATATCGGTCAAAAATGGCCTTTTAGCAGCTACACTGCTTCTCAATTCCGAATTTTTCCTAATACGATTTCTTGCCGTTCTTATTGTCCCAGGAAATTTTTTACTTGTTTGCTTGTGTGCTTCTACAGCTGTCTGAAATGGATTGTTTCGCAACAAGTCTATCAGATCATTATCTTGATTTTCGTTTGAAATTTTTTTCTACCACTTTCTGCCCTTCTCTCCAATGATCCTGTATTTTCCCATTTAGTTCTGAGGCTTTGAATAGTGCTTCTTGGTATCCCAACTTGCTGAGCTATTCTTCCCAGAGAAACACCTTCTTCGATTAGAGTAATTACTCTCGCCTTCTCTAGTTCATTCATTTTCCAAAATTAAAAAAAGGAAAATAATATAATTTTGAAATGTGTGACAGATAACAATTTGTAAAGTAAGATATATTTCCAGGTGATCCAGGTACGCAAAAGCCAACATCACACTGGGAAAAATTAGGTGTACGAGATTTTAATTCCGTCACCTTTGTCAATAACTTTATTATACCCACTTAAAAGTCTTAAGGAAATAATTTATTATTTTAAAAAAAAACACCATTTCCTTCGTAGTCAGTGTAAAGATTAGGAAGTGGAAGTACTATTCAATTTTATTGCGTCATATCAAATCGTTAGTAATAAAGCTTAATGGATCCATTACAAAAATGTCCTTTATGCGTTTATGTCAATCATGTCACATAACGAAAACATACTTTCATTTTTATGGCCAATAGCATAATTTCTGGTGATAACTTTTTATTATAATGTGTCAAAAATATGTTTCAAAATTGGATAATAAAGTTGTGTATGTAGAACAAATCCTAACAACATTTTGTGGCAGTTCAGATTTTATTACATATTTCTTTTTATGAAATGGTCGTTTCAATTTACTACGAAATGTAAGTTTAGTGGCAAATATAAAAATTATGTTAACAACATATTAAACCATTGCTGGTCAATAAACATAACTGGAGCGCAATACTGATATGTACTTATGCGATTATGTATGATATTATTATGTACAGTGACGGAATTAAAATCTCGTACACCTAATTTTTCCTAGTGTGATGTTGGCTTTTGCGTACCTGGATCACCTGAAAATATACCTTACTCGACAAATTGTTATCTGTCACACATTTCAAAATTAAATTATTTTATTTTTTTTAATTTTGGAAAATGAATGAACTAGAGAAGGCTAGAGTAATTACTCTATTCGAAGAAGGTGTTTCTCTGGGAAGAATAGCTCAGCAAGTTGAGAAACCAAGAAGCACTATTCAAAGCCTCAGAACAAAATGGGAAAATACAGGATCATTGGAGAGAAGGGCTGGAAGTGGTGAAAGAAAATTTAAAACGAAAATCAAGATAATGATCTGATAGATTTTTTGCGAAATAATTCGGTAATTTTCTAGAAAATGGGAGCAACTCCGATTTTGACGAAATTTGGTATACGGGGTTTTTTGGGGCGCTGATCACGAATCTGAAAGAATTATTTGGCGGAAACGTTTCGTTCTCGAGATATCCATCATCAAAGTTGATATTTGAATCAACCTTATTTTCACTATATTCCCCCTTCTTTTTGCACACAATTCTTGATTTAAAGCTAAAGTGTCACACAATATTTGATTTTCACCTTTTATAACTCCGTTTTTCTACGTTTTTACATTATTTTTGAATTAAATTGCGTGGCTTTTCTTTGATAATCCGGCAACCATACATACACATAGGGCTTCATGGCAAACGGGGATTAAAATGATTCAAAGTATAGCTATGCAGTTTAATGCAAAAATAATGTAAAAACGTAGAAAAACGGGGTTTTAAAAGGTGAAAATCAAATATTGTGTGACACTTTAGCTTTAAATCAAGAATTGTGTGCAAAAGAAGGGGGAATATAGTGAAAATAAGCTTAGTTCAAATTTGAACTTTGATGATGGATATCTCGAGAACGAAACGTTTCCGCCAAATAATTCTTTAGATTCGTGATCAGCGCCCCAAAAACCCCGTATACCAAATTTCGTCAAAATTGGAGTTGCTCCCATTTTCTAGAAAATTACCAATAATTCATTTCAGACAGCTGTAGAAGCACACAACCAAATTAATTTTCCTGGGACAGTAAGAACGGCAAGAAATCGTATCAGGAAAAATTCGGAATTGAGAAGCAGTGTAGCTGCTAAAAAGCCATTTTTGACCGATATGAATAAAGAGTAAAGAATGGGGTTTACACTGGAATATTTACCGCAAGGTATGGATTTTTGGGAAAGGGTAGTATTTACCGATGAGAAGATTTTTCAATATTATTATAGCGGGCAGGTTAGAGTGTATAGGCCGCAAAATACACGGTACGAAGAAAGATATACCCAACATGTTAAAACAAGAGGAAGATTTTCTGTTAATGTATGGAGGTATATGTCTTTCAGAGGGCTAGGCATATGCCACCGTATTCGAGAAAGATTTAATAGTCAAGCTTATATACACATACTTCAAAATGTTATGTTGCCATCGGTAAACAATATATTTGAACAAGAAAATTTTATTGTAGAATAAAATTGAAGAAACCTGGAATAATTACAATGTTCACCATGCACAAATGCTGATTGCATTAATTCCCACACGTTTAAACTTATTAGTGGAAAAAAATGGTGCCGCTTTGAAATATTAAGTCAGTGTTTTTTCTTTAATATTTGAATAAAATAAACTATATATTTATTTTAGAGTCATATATTTTATTAAATAATATTAAGGTGAGAAAAAGGTAAAAAGCCAAGTTTACCAAAATATTAACTTATGCGATTATGTATTAAATCAATACATAATCGCACCAAGGCCGTACTGGAAAGTGGGGCAGATTAATTCGGAATAAATCTAAATCATTTTTCATGCCCCCATCAGGACACAATAAGCCTTAAGGCTGCAGTGCACCACCTAGAGAGGGCGACACTCGAAACCTGGGTGGGACGACCCCGCAAGGGTGGTAAAACCAACCAACCATGCCCCCAAAAATATAAATCGTATGTTTGTCAAACTAAATCTATTGTTTTATGTAAATTAAACAGATTTACCCACTTATCTCTGTTCCTTTTTTTTCAAATTTTTAGTATATTATAGGTAAAACTGTGTTACTCTATTTGTGAAGGTTTATTTTACGATCAGGTGTAATTTAAAGCGTAGTATAACAGACTTATATTACTGCCATTTTAATAAATACAAAACTTTTTGCATCGCATCCATCTACTTTTGACCAGCGAGACGCACGACTGCAGGCTGGTTGCGCTTATGTGTGACCAGACCTTAAAATGTCTATACCGGGTGTCCCCAGCAGGTATTTACCCCAAAAACTTTTTTATTTTTTAAAATATTAAAATTAAATTTGGTACATAGATATATCTTTTTTTTAACTTTTTAACATCCCATGAAGTTCTATGCCTGAATACCAGAGTACCGTGGGTGTCGGGTTATTAGATGTTTAACCCATCGTTTTTCCCTGTTTCGTCAACGTTGTCTAACTGAAACATGCAATTTTGCATTTCTCAGCACCTTTTAGACAACGTGTAGTGCCAGCACGGACGTTATTTTTAAATAACTACTACCTAAATATCTAAATATCTGATAAATGGCCAAAAGTACCACGTATTTCAAAAACACATTCTAAAATCATTTATGTTTATGTCCGACAAAAATATGAACGATCCGACAAGTTATCCGGTCAATTTAAGCATTAAAATATGGATCAAATACCGTTATTTCAGACAAAGCCAAATTTTTGTAGAGGCCTTGGGTTTACCGTTACCAATAAAGTGCCAAAACTTCCCATTGATCCCATGTGTGGTTTGACACTTATTCAAGGTCAAAGGTCAAAGTTTCAGGTTTTTGTGATTTTTCTTAAAAACTGTCAGTTTTATCGAAAAAATATCATCACAAACACAAGTTGTAGATTTCAAAATTCTTTATTAAAATGATTTTTATGATTTTTTTCTTTAAGACATACCATTTACTCAGATATTGCGCTAATAAGAATCACGATTTACATGATATGCGCACATTTCACACATTTTCACACGGTACTCGGTGCGTTCTTTTTTTTTTTTAACGTGGTTTCCTCCGTAGGCCTAGTCCATGGATCTTTTTAGAAACAATACCTATTTAATAACATGAAAATTATTAATAAAACTAGTGATGAGTCCTAGAATGCTTAGTACGACAATCATCATCTGGGAAGCATCAGCCCTGCACTTCATCACCCTGTATATTTTTAAAGTTAAAAAAATAAAAAATTTGGTGCTGTAACCTTCTAAATTTCTAGGATTTTGTTGGTAAGTCTCAGGGAAGAAGTTATAAAAATCATTTTTATAAAGAATTTTAGGATCTACAACTTTGGTCTATAATACTTTTTTAATACAATATAGGGTTTTCAAGAAAAATCCAAAAACTTAAAATTTTGATATTTGACCCTGTTTCTTTAGCTTTTGCGTCATTTTTTTTTTGTTGGACAAGTTTAACACAATGTTTTAGCATGCGATGTTTAAACATTGTGACAAAAATGGTAAGTGTTACTGCCACGAAACCATAAGGCATAAAACTGACATGTTTCGGGTGTCGGACTGGGCGAACGCGTTACTTTTTTGTCGGACGATAACGTCCGTATAGGTTATAATACACAATTTTTTTGTTAAAATCAAAAATAAGAGTGTTTTTATCGCAAACCCTAAAAGCTCAGAAATGACTACTTGACAGGGGCGTAAGGATTAAAGCGCCGGTTGTATATATGGCGATATAAGTATTGGTGGTAGACTTGTTAAAAGGAACCCCATTAAATAGGTTTTAAAAGTGTTGTTATCATAAAGTCCATTTCATTGATGGCCCAGGTACTATAGGTGATTTTCTGTAACCACGCATTAATAAGCTCACATTTTAAAGCTTTAACAAATTAATATCGCATGATAAATTCGAGACACTAATAAGATCCTGCATATCTTATAATATAACAATGGTCTTCTAAAGTATTACCAAATAGAATGAAAAGGGTTACCGTCGCGAATAACAGAGTTGCGGGAACAAAATAATTTGGTATGCAACTAATGTCAAGGTAAATCGGATTGACGTGCAGCTGTTCTGGAAAATAACGTTTTGGAAGAGGGTTGAACATTGTGATGCAAAGCACAGATCTCGATGAAATGCGTTAATGCGACATCTTGGTTTGGATTTGGCATTTTCGCCGAAATAACATGATTCACTAACATAATTTTACCTAAAAAGATGGAATTTGTACTTAGTTACTTTGTGTCTTGTAAATATTTAAATATTGAATAAAAATGTTAAATACAGCGTGACTTCAAAGTTCTTACCAAGTGCAAAACTCCTTAATTTATAGCTTTACAAAAAGTGCCTGTTTATAAGAAGTCCTGCTTGGTGAAAAATAAATTTCCACAACAATACTTGTATATTGTTAGATATACAAAGTACATTTACCCAAGCAGTAAGCTGACGTCATTATGACGTCATTTCTTGGTAATTTTTCGTCATTTTGGTCATAAGACGTCATCAAACCAAAATATAATGTCATTTTAACGTCATTTTACTAACGTGTTTTTGACGCCATTGAAGTGACGTCTTTTTGACTTCATTTTTTCGTCATACTTTTTCATAAAAATCTACTGACGTTATGTTTAGAAAACCCGCCAGTAAAATTCTGTGACATTATATGATTCGAGTCAAAATCCAACCGAAATATCATATGACAAAAAAATAAGACCAATAATTTTACAAAATACCGTATCAGTAAAATAACACATAGGCAAGAGAGATAGTCTAACGCGAATACCCGCATGTAAACATTTCGGATTGGATGAGTACATACATACATACATCCTTTGTTCTTGCTTTACTGGCTGATATCTCTATACCTATTTTCTTAACCAGTATATCACTTTCTTACTTCGCTTCTTGCCTTCACTTTTTCTGAAAATATAGACTAACGCATTTTCGTCTCTTTCGAGTCGATACTGCATGTTTAAATTTTAGAATTCCAAAAAAATTGCACATCTTTTTTATTACTCGCCCTGTATATATTTTTTATTACTCACCCAGTCTATATTTTTTAATACCTGAGTTCTAAATGATAGTTACAAAAAGATCTGTCAAATATTGACATTGGTGACATTCGGACATAAACAAAAAACCTATTTTTCCTTTTTTTTTATTTTGCACACACATTTAGGTTTGTTTTTATATTTAAATATTTTGTACTATTATTTATAAATATTTTAAATAAGTAAATTTACCATTTGGAAAAATAAATATATACTTTTGGGTAATATTTCGTGACCACTTTGATAAAAATTATTTAAAAATATAGCCGACTTATTTTATTAATTTGAAAACAAGCCCATTTTAAAGCCATCCTGTATATTCTACATACAATTATTATTGCAGAAATATATTTTTTATAAAGCAGGAGTTCTTAGAAAGAAGCCCTTTTTTGTAATGTTAACAATTAAAAAGATCACCATTTGGTAAAGACTTATGAAGACACGCTGTATAGATTATAAAAACAAATGAAATTTTTATTATTTACCCCTCCAAAAATACGTTACTGAGCAATATTTTCGTAAAAGTTTTAGAAAGTTGTGTGTCCATAATAGATTCCGCATTTTATAAGAATGGAATAAGAAAAACAACAAATGCATCTTTTTGTAGCAAAAAAGAAAAGGAGAAAAAAATATAATAAGCATAAAAATGCGCACCCTTGTCCTAATTTAACCAGCCCTGTATCTCTTACCGTTCCGGAGATCTTAATGGTGTTTCTCGAATTCGTAACACCCTGCATATAAATTTTAGGATTACTAAAATAACTGTATAAATTGTTAAGGCTTAGTTGCCTTATTAAACGACAAGAGATATCGAATTTCCTAGTAAGTATATTATTTAATTAATTATGTTTTAAAACAATATCGTTCATAACTATCAACTGTTATTAAAAATCTCTATGCATTTCATTTATTGTCGGCATTTCTGTTTAACAGCATATAATGTTAATGTTTTGAATATGCCTTAACACTTTATTGATGTGATTTTCAAAGAATCTTCTTTGGTGGTCCTCTGATTGCAATTTATATGGCTGTTTCATTAACTTGCTTTACTAATGTGCTTTTAGCGCGTTTTCAGTATCTTGACGCATATTTAATTTTCATTATCTATTTATTATTATTTTTTAAATGCATCTAAAATCAAATACAAAAATTGGTACATACTGTGCAGTGGCGTACTATGAATAAATATAGGCGTTGGTGGATATTAATAAAGCCCCCTTCGTTTTGAAAAATCTATTTTTTTTAATTTCTTAGCTTAAAACCAAAGAATCTATATTATTATAACCATTATCTTACATAAAGCCCTTTAAACGCTGTAAGGTTTCTAAGGTGCATGGCCATAGGCGACCACCCACATCTCCCATCTCCCCGTCTAGCTACGCCACTGATGGTGTGGTAAGAGCATTACGAGAAAAACAACTGGCTGGAAATAGGTCAGCTGCTGACTTTACTGTCAAAATTATTATAGATATAGGGTATTACATTTAGGAGGAAAAAATGCATTCTTTTTGAGATTTTCCATTTTTTAGACAATCAATGTATTTTATCTCGGGTAATTTAGTATTTAAAAATACTGACGCCATAAATGTTGCGTTTTTAAATGGAACACCCTATTTATTATTTAATTTTTGGAATCTATGGCCAATTTTAGGTGTTTTTTAAACGAGGTATACTAATTAATTAAAATATATCAGTAATAAACAAATGTAATGTAGGTGATCACCTATTTACACCACCCATTTTAGGGTTGGAGTCGCGTATTTGATCTCTAATTTTGTAGCTCCTGGTTTTTGCATAATATTATACTTTCATCCTCGAACTAAACTTTCAATAACCGCTTATCTTATTTGATTAACTCTTTGACATAGTTTTGTTACATTTCAAAGACATTTATGTTCACGATAAAGTTCAACAAAAATAGATGTTCCTTCGGATTATTATATTTCCAAGAAAAATAACATATTTTAAAGGACACCACTGTTACACTTCCATGTCATTTATCCATTTAACGTGGCCCAAATAGATCTGCTGGCTATTCACTTTCCTGGCCTGCTACTGGTACATGTACTTGTACAAGCACTTACCTAATAGGTTTACATTGGGTTAGTAGCTGTCTTACAAGTAACTGGTAGAAGCAACTAACCAATTTACTATACCAATGTACACTCGTCTTTAGTCCTACTCGCAGACTTACCTCACCGTTTGATGCCTATGTATTTTAACGTTATGTGTTTAATGGTTAAAACTTCCAATATGGATTAATGGTCTAAGAGCTGGCACCAATTTTCGAGAAGGTATTTGAAGCAAGCTGGAAACTTGTCACATACTTGTCTTATTACACCCCAACACGGAACTGCAGACCTGGCTGGTGAGTAGCGGTACTAAAGCAAAAAAAAATAAATATTAATTTTTTGGGTTCCAAAAATGTGTTTCCTAACTACGGTACAAAACTTAAAGGGGTGCTTTATTATGTCTTTTTATAAATAAAAGTTTCTATTTTTATAACATATGTCCAGACTTGCTTCAATTCTGAGATACAGGGTGTTAAAGTTTTCAGTCGGTATCTTTTAAATATGTTACTTTTTAGTCTCTTGTATTTTCTTCGTATCTGCCTTCGTTTTCGGAAAAAAGGATCCTCTCAGTCATTCTAAAAAGTAGCTCTAAACAGCATAAAATAATATTCAAAATTTAAAAATTTCAAATTTGGACCCCATTAATAAATGCTTATTTATTTTAGGGCAAATAGTTGTTTTACTTTTATTTTTGCTTTTTTATTAGGTATAGTGACTATGAGTACTTTATAGACCAAATTACAGTAGCTTTACTATTTTTCCTTTAAAACAAAAGCAGATATGAAGAAAACACAAGGAACTAAAAGTGAAATTGCTTAATCATAAAAAAACATTAAAACTTTGTAAAAAATCAGTGTACATTTTTTCGCATCAACATTGGGTGTGGACCCACTGACACGCCACTGGACCCAATAATATTAATCTAAGCAAAGCCTTACAAGCGCCTCAATAAATTAAATAAGTGTCCCAAATTTTATTCAAATCGGTTAAAGGGTTCTTCAGATAACTAGGCGATACCAACTTTTTTGAAAACTTTAACGCCCTGTATCTCAGAATGGAAGCAAGACCGGACATATGCTTATAGGAATTTTTTCATAAAAAGACATAAGAAAACCCCCTTAAGTTTCGTACCATAGTTAAGAAACACCCTGTATATTTGGGATCCAAAAAAATATTTGATTTTTGTCTGCTTTCGCCCCGCTACTCACCAGCCAGGTCTGCAATTCCGTGTTGGGGTAAATTAAAATATGATAACGAACAGGTATTCTAATCCAGTGATGCATCATGGGTAATGTGTCAAACGGTCGCCCGACCACGAATGTGTCAGACACGCTTGTCATGCGAATGAATGCGAACTCCTCCAATAATTAAAATTCTTTTTCAGCAATAGATGTTTATTTATTTAACCCTGCTAAAATAATATTAAATGAAAATAATCAAGTAAAAACCTTGACCTAATTGTTTCTTATTGTGTCCTTAATTTCTCCGACTAAACAGGTTTTGCCCATGCGCTGTTTATCATATACCTCTGTTTTATATAACAGTATAATAATATGGCATATTATGGTCCCGTGGCGTCGTCGTTTTTTACATGTGTACCGATCACTTACGGTGTTTACTTCGTACCGAATCGCCGTCAATGCACATTTATTTTTTTATATTTATTTTAAATTTTTACAGATAATGTAATGTTATCAACACTGTTATTTATTTTTGTTATAATTCTTACTAGAAATAATATTTTTAGCTATTGTTCTTATGGGACAAGAAAGAATGACATAACTAATTACTATTATTTTATTTAGGGCATTAAATTAATGCTAAATGTACTAAGTTTTATTACTATATTATTAAAAATGAATTGTCGGTTTACACTAAAATCCAACAATTCGTCAAACTAACCAGAATTAACCAACCTGTTTGCTCGCTCCTTTGACGCCAAAAAACTGTCAAGCTCTGAATCACCGGCGAATTATTCGCCAAGCCCTTGAAACGTTTATACGTAATTAAAAGCTAAAGTGGAATAAGTTGATCACCCAAAAATTGCTAAAAGAAAGTTTTTATTGTAAAAAATCGTTAATCCTCAGATTTTTATATTGAGAATTGACTATTTTACAATATTCTTTGTTCAAAAAAAGAAATCATGTGGATACATGTGTACCACAACCCTCGTATATTGTTAAAAAATAATTGTTATTACTGGAGGAGTTCGCATAAAAATACTTTATTTGTCGGTAGTATATCTGACTCACTAGTGGTGGGGCGACCGCTTGACATATTACCCATGATGCATCACATGATTAGAATACCTGTATTTTATCATATCTTACCTCAAATGTCCATGAAGGATGCACCTGGAGTTTTCAATGAGATATATGCATAAATTTAGTTGTATCCATGCCGTTGCAAATGCAAATGTAATTTAGTAAATTTTAAGCCATTTCACCTCATTCGATATCCTAAATTTGCCAAAACACAACGCCATAAAATAATGGAATTATTTATACAGACTGAAACGGCTTCAAATTTATCTGTTTGTATGTTCGAGTATCCGCAAATGTGCTATAAAACAAACCTATTTTAGTTTTATTGGGTTTCATTAACACTAAATGGGCGACGTTGCCATATTTCAAGTGATGGGTAAAATATTCATGACCGTAGTAGATATTTAAGCAGTTAAACAATAGATATGTCTTTTATTTAAACAGAATTTAGGGGAAACTGGCCTAAAATGGCATACTCAGGTAAAATCACACACTTATATATATTTTTTTAATTTTCCGCTTTAGCAGCGAATTTTTAAACTTGTTGTAGCGTGTGACATGATTACTGCAGTTAGTATTAAATTATTGTTACTGTACAGGTACATGTGCCTGATTTTTTTTTGCACGACATTTCAAGTTTAATTTTCAATTCACCAACCGCAAAATAATTCTAATCAATTTAGAATTTGTGCATTTTTGCGAAGTTACATAGTTTTGTTACAATTTTTTTTTATTGAAACACAATAGTTGGCTATGTTTATTTATAAATATAACTACTAAAGGTATAATTATAATCTTAAAATTTAAGCATGTTTGCTAAAATGTCGTTTTAAGTGTAAATTGACATATTATTTTAACGTGTTCGTTAACGCAAAAACTTTTTTTAATGGTTGGTAAATATAAAACAGAAATCTATCATCTTACAATTTTTTATAATCAATCGCATTATTATTTTTTGAAATATCGGCAAAAATATGTAAAGTATGTCATTTTAGGCCATTTTCTCCTACGACTATCTTAAAAATAAAACGTACAATGTAGGTACGTTTATTTAAAGGCTCTTCTCAAAATGGATCCAAGAATGGCATTCCTAAATAAAGCATGGTAATAAGAAACACTAGCCAAGTTTAATACCAAAATTATGCTTGGCTGTGGGCTTCGTCACAAAGAAAATGAAGATCTAAATAAGTGCCAAGTTCTGTACAACATCCAGATATGTATGAGATCTTAATGAAGAGTTAGATTCGACTTGACCAGTTTACATTACATCAGTAATTTTTTAAGGTATTTAACTTATTTAAATATATATATTTTAAATTCTAATAAAAGCCGGGTACGGCACATTTAACCCACTTTTAGATCTCATACATATTTGGTTTTTATACAGAGCTTCGCACTCATTTAGATCTCCATTCTTTTTGCGGTGACGCCCACAGCCAAGCATATTTTAGTATTGAACTCACAGGCTCACCTTTTTTCATATTTTTGCTGGGATATTATTATTTTTTTGCAAAAAAACTAGACAGGAATTTAATTTTTTTTTTTGCGTTTCTGATGCATAGTTTTTTTATGCTATTTTCTGCATTTTTTTATTGTTCAAAATAACAGTGCGCATTGCCCATTCATTATCTGCTACCTTTTTAACACGCTTTCCGTTTATGCTTAAATTTGCCAAGTCCGGCCTATACTGGGTGCCTACGAAATTACTAGCAAGCCTGTCGGTTCTTGAAAAGAGTTTCACATTTCTAATGTTTTAGATTTATACAGGGTTTACCAAATTAGTGCCTACATGTACTGGTTACTCGGGAACCATTAGAGCTACAGTATTAGTTAAATAAGGAAAAGTTTTAGACATTTTATTTGCAAAATTAAGTCTGCTTTCAGATTTTATTTATCTTTTATGGTTTTTGAAATAATTAGGAAAAACCTAAATGGTGCATTTTTAACTTTTGCCTGTAGCTCGCAAACTACCAATTTTTCGGTTTTAAGATTACTACATTATCAGAACACTTTTTAAGTGGAATTTAATTTAGGAAAAATAATATTCTTTCTAACTTTTACCCAAACTATGGATTTTCATACGGACGTCATAATGGATTTTTACATCTTTGAAAAGAGCTCTTAAAGAGCTTTTTGTTGATGTATCACAGGTATAGGTTTTTAGATTGCTTAAGCTCTAAAAACTATATTTTGTTTATTTGATAGTGGCTTAGACTAGACTGCGTAATGGCCATCCCGTTTTATAAAAACAAATGATACGCATCCGGGGCGGCATCAGCCTAACCATAGACATTTAGGATTCTTAGGTCCAGTTTATTAAATTTTCGTTTAAACTGGAGTTTTAACCTAAGTTCAAACTATAACTTAAAACAGGAGTTTAAAAATAAAAGATGCGATATAGCTGTTGTATAGGTTGCGGTTAAAATATTTTTGGCTAATTTCACGATATTATGAAGTTATTAGTATTTATTGCCATTTTTTGTAATAAGCTCTGCGTCATGCGTATGAGGGCTGTGCGATTATTGGGTTTGTTTACATTAGAATTTTTTGTCAACTTGCGGCATTGCTTTCAGAATAAATTATGTCTAGCTTAAGCTGTCCATTAAACTTATCTTAAAATATTTTACTTTTTACATACTTTCTTGATAAACAAAACAGGCGGTTCTCTACGTACATTCTAGCATATTCTTTCCAACGTGGCCCTAATTTAGGGATGTAACCTTCCAACAGAGACTTTTGCAGGCCTAGACGTTGAATAAATTGTTTATTTACCCACTGATCAATATTTTCTGAGCAAAAATATTCTATCCCGCCTGGGATTTTTAATAACGTTGATAATATGTAGCTTGTCTTTATCATCAGACAGTATAATGTCAAATATGTTAAGAACGTGGCCATTTTTAGGTACTTAATTTGTAGTATTTTTGTTAAAATTTGATTTTTAACTTAAAAAAAATAAAAATAAGGTTAAGTGTTAATAATAAACAATAAATGACATGATGTCAGATGACTGTAAACTCAGCTTGCAGTTTAAATCATACCCAATCCATCGTTTATAGTTTAAACTCCAACTGATGCTTAACTAGACCTGTGAAACACGTATTTTAACTGAAACTTAAGTTTAACTGTAGGTTGAAGTTAAAACCATACTTATAAAACCGGGCCTTAGCGATAAACTTACCCCATGGATCTTGTGTAAGAGCGTAATTTAAAACTTATACAAAAAATAGGTGATGATTTTTGCATAAATTACTACTTCCTAATATTATCTTAAACTGATAATAATTAAACACGTTAAATAAAACAAAAATGTAACAGTACGACGTGTTATATCTATCTTAATTAGTTTTTGAGGAAATGGCGTTTGAAAAGGTCAACCATTTTTATCGATTTAATAAAAAAAGGTAGAAAAGGGCTTATGCAATTTTTTACACATATTTAATGGACCCTGTATTCTATCACCGCAAAAATATAATTTTCGGTTTTACCGAAAGTGCCACAAAAATTGATTTTTGAAAGTAAGGAACTTCAATAGTTCAAATGGAAACCACTATGTTTAGCATTAAATTTAAACTTATCACTTATGTCTTAATCTGTTTTGATAATTATATCCTATTTTTAAACCAAATAGTTTTTAAGATATTATTAGTGTAACGCTGGGCGGCCTTGTAAACAGCATTAAAAATATTTTTTAACGTTTTACTATTAATAACCTAAAAACTGCTAGGTTTGGAGATGAAATATAATATATAAATATATGGTTAAGATTAAATAGCAGTTTTTAACTTTTCAGTACGTTTCGTTACTTATGTACTCAAAAATATTTCCAGACTTAATACTAACTTCAAAGAACTTAGAACCTTTACTCCGTCCGCAATAAAATGCAGCGAATGCACGCCATCGTCTAAATTTCGCGACTCTAGACATCTTAATCGCTCTTTTTTTCCTAATAAGAGCACAGCCCTAACAATTTTGCTTCCTATATTAAGCTATATAAAAGAGCTATAAAACAAATAGCAAGTCTTTAGGAACAAATGTTGCCAATTGCCTTGAAAATGCGCTCTGCCAGTGACTTGCTTGTCATTATTTTGCTGAAAGAATATAGAAATCGAAAGGATTTAATAGAGATGTTATTTAGCTTTGATTTTTTTTAACAATTAATTTACCCTGTAATATTAAAATTGTTAATACTAAATATAATTTACAGTTGTGTCGTTACATACTACATAAAACACCATTTATTATACTGGTCAACATGATTTTTATTTCACGCGTATACTTTATACTACCCTATACTAACGATTCAATTTATCGAAATCGAACAAAAATACCCTTTTTAGCCAAGACTTTAGGCTTTCCAAAAATAAGTTTTTATTCCTTTATTATACAGGGTATAAAAATAATTAACAGTATTGTGTAAGGGTTAGTCCGCCCCTGGCGAACGAATGAAGGCAAACGTTTTACAAGGATACCATTTTAAGGATCCCCCACACCGACGCGAAACTTCGCAACCGGGACCTACGCTGAATCGCGGCGAACCTATAGGAACGGCGACTTATGAACGCGTTCAGACTCGCTGGGGCGGAATCCGCAGGAGTCGCGACATGTTAGCGTTATTTTCTTAAGACGCTGCTTGCACGGTTTTTCCGCTGCCGTTATCATTTCGCGCAAATAAAAATGGCTGTTACAGAAAAACTAATTGAAATTGTTAAACACTATCCTATAATATATGATCTAAGTGACGAAGATTATAAAAATATAAGAAAAAAGGACAAAGTTTGCGATAAAATAGGATCAATAGCTACCGTACTCCGAACAAAAACCAGGACGGCGTCGACAAATTCTTTCCGATAATTCGGAGTGTCTGTTTGGCGCCAGGTGCGTTCACTCCTCGATTTTCTTGCGCACAAACCCGTTTTTTCGTCCATGAAATGTAAATTTTATTTTGCGCAGGTAATAACATTGGCAATCCATCGAGATCAGTAATTTAAGTGGTCATATTTCAAAAACTATTGAAGATGACGTAATATATAGGGGGATGATTTTAAAAAAGTGAGTTTCTTGAGTCTTTGATGTTCATATTTGTATGGCGAACAGTCGCGGATTAGTTTTTGTTTTTCGCAGTAATGTGGGAAAGTCTTGACCGCTACCGCTCCGCCTGCGAATTTTTCGCAACAGAAAATTCACATCGCAAGAATTTCGCGCCGGTGTGGGGGATCCTTTAAGGAGTTCTAACTAGTATTTATCGTATACTGGTTAAGCAAATAGGTATTGGAATATCGGCGAGTAAAGTGACAACAAAGGATGACTAATCCTCATCCAATGCGAAATGTTTACATGCGGGTATTTACGTTAGACTCTGTTTCTTTTCCTCACATTGCTTATGAACGACTTCATTTGGCTGATTCTGTAAAATCCCATAAGAGAGAAAATTTTGCCGTCCAAATATTTTGATTGTATGAAAGGTTGTTGTGGCAATTTCGTGAATAACATTTACAATGATACCACGAGCCGACAGGCGAGTGGTATTAAATAAATGTCGTGAACGGAATTAATAAAAAGCAACAAACTTAACTTAAACAAGAGAAATATTTTGCCTGGAATTTGTTTTTTAATGATGTTCGACAAGACTCTTTCACGAGAATTACAAGTAAGTGTTCAACTTTTAATTTACATATAAATTAACAATAGTTTTTTATCTTTTTTACGTTTACCTAGCATTTGAACTCTAAGTGTAGGTAGGAGTTTTGCCAGTAGGTAACAGGAGGTTGCTATGACATTTTGCCAGTGTGAACACTCTAGTAAAATAGTCGTATATAATATCATAGGAGAGAAAATTTTGCTGGCTAATATATTTCGATTGTATGAAAGTCTGTTGCTTGGCAATTTCGTGAAGGACATTTACAACAAAACCACAAGATGTCAAGCGAGTGGTTTTAATTAAATGTGATGAACAAAATTACCAATAAGCAACAACCTAGAATAAAACAAAATAAATATTTTGCCTAAAAATGTTTTTCTCGTATAATATTCGACAAGACTATTTCACGAGAATTACAAGTAAGTGTTCAACCTTTAACCTACTTACAATTTAACATTAGTTTTTTTACCCTAAAAGTTTTTGGGTAAATCCAATGAATAAATTTAAAAAAAAACGTAATAAACGTGTAATCTGATCGACGTATATCAGTTATTGGGGACGGCCATTCTTCAAGCTTTCACCAAGTAAATGCTGGAGTGCCTTAGGGCTCAGTTCTGGCACCAACATTGTTTTTTCTTCACATCAACGACCTTCTTTCGTCCACAACTAATTCCATTCATAATTTCGCCGACAATAGTACCCTTCACTCTAGTTTTCAGGTTCCTAAACCCATCAGAGAACCTCGTAATGCCGTGCGTATGCATCCATATATGGTCTAACTGGACGGGCTCCGAACTTCCCACTTTATTCGTTCTTTTGTCCCTAGAGAGACCAAATTTTTAAGTATTTAAGTCACGTGTCAACAAATTTCCTCTTGCCTCGCTTAAGATTCGCACGGTACGTTAGTATTTAGACTTTTAGCTTTCGTGGTTTGTCCAAAAATAAAAAAATCTTAAACTGAATAAATTTTTACTAAAATGCTAAAATTGTCTAATTTCAATGTCGTTTTCCTTAAGAAATCTAATCTCAGAAGTAAGCGGTAACACAATAAATGTAGAAATGGAGATTCGCTCAATTAAGGGAGTTCCTTGCGGAACGAAAATCAACTTAAATCTGAAAGGTAAATAATTCAGGGGTGGGGAAATATAAGGCTTGATTAAAGGCCTTAAAAATTTTTATTTCTGATTTATTACCTTTTAAAGACTTTGGAGTTTTATATTTTGCTTTAAATGTATTTAAAAAAAACTAAGGAAGTTTAAAATACCCTTGGGTTGTTTGCAGACGCGACCGGTGCAGGTACTCCTGCATGTTATCTTAGGTATAACAGTCCCACGACGCAAACAGTTGCAAAATTATGAATTGTAGAGTAGCAGCAGAGACAAGAATGAGACGCGTTACTGGTCCTGGAAATTTGTCCATTACGTTTCATCTCTCTCTGGTTTAACGCAATTTCCTATAACTATGTCTCTGTCATTTATCATGGGAGGTAATCGCAGAGGGTGCAATCTTCGCCTTTTCATGGTTGCCAAGCTGTTTACAATTTCTGCATGTAAACTTTAATATCTTTCTTTGGCTTAAACCACCTAAAAGAATAAAATATCTTTAATTTGACAACGCTGCCGCAGGCAGTCACGTAGAAATGTTATTCAATATTTGTGTTTGATATGTTTTAATGGCCGATTTGTTTGGACAGTTTGTTTACATTTTTGTGATTTATTGTGTGTTTAGTGGTGTTTTACCTTTAATTGGACTTTGAATATTGACTTTTATTAGTGATCAGCAATGCTAAGTGATCCAATTATATTCTATGTGTCAGCGCCGATATCCCACTATAAGATCCCAGAACCAATTTTTCCCCAGAGATTGCAAACGAAGACTTATTGTTTGACCTCCGGACAGTGTGGACGTGCGTAGAGGACTATAAAGTTGTTCCCAGAGTGGCGGTTAGAGGTGCCGTACGGACGTTTTTACCTTTGGGGATCAAGAAAAGATTCACGCTAAATTGGCGGCATCTTTCTTCTGGATCTAAGCGGTGGGAGCGAAGATTCCTATATGCTAATGGTATCCTGTTTGGTTGTGAACACGAAGTATTTCTCAAATGGCGGGAAATAGATGAGCGTGCCATGGGAACTGTCAGTAGTGAAAGTGAAGGTTATACGTAACACCAGTAGCAACTCTTGGTTTGACAGCCGACAATTTATGCATTGCATCGATTGTAAAATTATTTTTGTTCTCTTTTTGAAATTTCTGGGAGCTACGAGCTCGATTATCCAGATTTTCTGCCGACGAAGCCCTGGAAAGAATAGTCCGGAAGGGGAGAGTGGTGGATTGGACCTGAAGGGACCAAAACCAATAAAAAAATAGAATAGAATAGAATAGAATAGCTTGCAAACGATGTCCAAACTTGAAGCCACCCGTATGCCCAGCATTTGGCAAGAAGGGGTCAGCCACGACATACGTCGTGCCAGAACCAGTCCTTGGAGTGCCAAAGAGTACCTTCCGTAGTACAAAACTGGGTAAAGGACCGGTAAAAACTGCACTGGGAGAGACTTACTCAGAGTATAGTTTTTACATTTATAACCATACAGTGTGGTCCATTAAGTGTACAACAAATGGAAAACTTTTTTATTTGGAGTTTGTAAGAAAATTTTATTTTTCATAAAAGTTGGTGCATGGTCCGAAACTGTATTAGCAGTAGTTAGTTTTGTTAAAAGTTAAATAATATACAGAGAAGGTCAAAAAGCAAAAACTACTTAAGAGTACCTTTATTTTTTAAAATACAAAATGTTAAATAAAAAGGTTATTTAGAATCAAAAGTTATGCCTAAATACCAAGTCAAGACCTCTTAGTCAAATTTTTATTTTTTAAATAATTTTGAGCTAACCCTGTATGATACAGACTTTTTTTATTCTGATTTAATATTTCTTTAAAGCAGCTTCCACCAACTAACTTTTAAACAAATATAATCAAATCGTAGTGAATTTGTAAAATTGAACTGCATTTATATCTTTTTAGTTAACCGCTAACTTCTAGTTTGTTGCAAACATATTTAATATGGCCCTAAAATTATAAAAATATGCTTTTTATTAAGGCAAATATACTACAAATAGTGAAATGCGTATAAAAATTCCTTATTTTCCTAGTAAAATTTTTGTTTCAAATTTTTATGGAAGTGTAGAACAGATAACTTAAAAGAAAAATAAAAACTTGAACAGGAGGCCATGACTTGGTATTTAGGCATAACTTTTAATTTAAAATAACTTTTCTATTTAACATTTCTTTGTACTTTGGAAATAAGGGTACTTTACTCTTAAGCAGTTTTTAATGTTTTTGACCTACCCTGTATACCATAGAACTTTTATTAATACTAACTACTGCTAATACAGTTTAAGATTATGCACCAACTTTAATAAAGAATAAATTTTTTGAAATTGCAGTTATTTTTTTCCTTTGTTGTACACTTAATGAACCCCATTGTATTACCAAAAATATGACTTTTTTACTTTCGTTGAACTGACATAAAGATGCTGGTTAGTAAAGTTAAGACCATATTTATTTCATTCTGAAAGCGATGCCGCCAAGTACACAAAAATGATGAAGCAAATAAACCCTTTTGTGAACAATGATTTATTGCAGCAAAAAATATTTAACCTGATGACTCCGCTACGCGTTACAGGTTTTATGGCACCCCAGAGACGAAATAAGAGGATGTTTTTTAAGTACGTGATACGTGTTTTCGCAATATTTTTATTTATTTATCTAAAAAATATGTAATCAGGCTCTATGAGAGGCTATGTGCTTTCGAAAAGGTTTGTTGACTTTATCATTTTTAGTGTACTTGGCGGCATCGCTTTCAGAATAAAATAAATATGGTCTTAACTTTACCTTTATTATCTCCACATCGCCAACTAGCCGAAATTGCATCAAAAATATTTTCCAATTTTCTAAAAATCTTCTGCGAACATTCTCTATTTCGTCTTTTTACCTTTCGGATTAGATTTCTTAAGAGAAAACGACATTAATTTTTCATTTAAAGCGTTTTGTTACGGGGGATAAATTCTTAAGCTTAAATAAGACTACCGGTAATAAGCGCTTCGAAATCTTATACCGCTTTGTTTCTGATTTAAAATTTTAGTAAGTGTTAATTTTAAGAAATTTAAACAAAGACCGAGAAAAATTATTATTTTTTTAATTTAAATTTATTACAGCTAAATAGAAAAAATGGTAAAATAAAGTTTATTATGGTAGGGGAGCCCAAGAGGGATTTACTACAGCGCGGCAGATTAATATACCGTAGGATAACTTGTACCCGGGTAAGTACAGTGACGGAAATAAAATTATGTACACTTAGGTTAACATTTTATGTGAATTTTCAATATTTTGGTAAACTTGGCTTTTTACCTTTTTCTCACCTTAATTATTATTCAATAAAATACATGACTCGAAAACAAATATATAGCTTATTTTATTCAAATATTAAAGAAAAAACACTGGCTTAATATTTCAAAGCGCGGCACCATTTTTTTCCACTAATAAGTTTCAACGTGTGGGCATTGATGCCATCAGCATTTGTGCATGGTGAACATTATAATTATTTCAGGTTTCTTCAATTTTATTCCACAAATCATTACTGTTTTGTGGATGGAAACCATTGTTCTTGTTAATTTCCTTTACGATATATCCCCAAACGTTTTCGATTGGACTGATATCAGGGCTTCTTGAGGGCCAAAGTAACAATAAAATGTTATTTTCCAGTAGCCAGTCCGAAACTCATCTTGCTGTATGGACGGGGCAGTTGTCATGCTGGTATATAAAATTTTCTTGTTCAAATATATTGTTTAGCGATGGCAACATAACATTTTGGAGTATGTGTATATAAACTTCACTATTAAATCTTTCTCGAATACGGTGGCATATGCCTAGCCCTCTAAAAGACATATACCAACCATTAACAGAAAATCTTCCACTTGTTTTAACATGTTGGGTATATCTTTCAAAAATGGCTTTTTAGCAGCTACACTGCTTTTCAATACGATTTCTTGCCGTTCTTACTGTCCCAGGAAAATTCGTTTGCTTGTGTGGTTCTACAGCTGTCTGAATAAATTGTTTCGCAAAAATCTATCAGATCATTATCTTGATTTTCGTTTGAAATTTTTCTTCTACCACTTCCAGCCCTTCTCTCCAATGATCCTGTATTTTCCCATTTAGTTCTGAGGCTTTGAATAGTGCTTCTTGGATTCCCAACTTGCTGAGCTATTCTTCCCAGAGAAACACCTTCTTCGAATAGAGTAATTACTCTCGCCTTCTCTAGTTCATTCATTTTCCAAAATTAAAAAAGTAAAATAATATATAATATAACAATTTGTCAAGTAAGGTATATTTCCAGGTGATCCAGGTACGCAAAAGCCAACATCACACAGGGAAAAAATAGGTGTACGAGATTTTAATTCTGTCACTGTACCTCCACCAAATATGAGCTTTGTATACAGCGCCGATCATAAAACACAAAAATATATCCATCAGAAATTGTCGAGCGCGTCAGATTAAGATAGGGTGAGTTAATTACATGCTAAACAGTGTGTATTCCACTAATCTGACAGGTTGAGAGTGACGTAAAGGAAACAGAGGGCTACAAAAAAACGTGATTTTAACATATTCGAGCGTAGCTTTTTTTTAATTTTAAAGAAAGTAGTGCAGGGATAACATAAAATATATAATATGATATGACCCAAACGATTTCCACAAGCCGAAATAATAATAATAGTATATTTTTAACATATCTATAGCCGCTTTCCCCACCGATGAAAAGGTATACATTATATAACAATTTTTTCTTCTTATCACATAAGCTTTGCAACCCAATAGGTCTCTATGACGCTCGAGTATATCCCCATTTAGCATCGTGGGCTCCCCTACTATTAATAATGTCTAGGTTTAGTGCTAATTTGAGATATAAATGAATGTCTCACTAGCAAGAATTTATGTAAATTCCTTATTTAAGAAGTGTGATAGTGGATTATAGTGACAAGTAATATGTATTAAATGATCTGTACAACTACTTATTTTAAGGGCAAACAAAATGTCCATTTGCTTAAAGCTTGTATAATAAAAACATTTCAGTAATCGAAAAAAATCTCCATATCGAATTTGTTTTTGCATACTGTTCTATGTTACCAAGAGGACGCAAAAACCTAAAAAGGAAAAACATTTCAACTTTACAATAAAAATATAAAATTTGTGCGAGACAATAGAACCGCAATTACTTGACAAGCAGCAAATTCCATTTTCTTTGCCAGTTAAAACAATTATTTAAAACTAAATACATATATTACTTGCACTTTCCAGAATTAAAAGTGTTTTTAAAAACTAAATATTGCCACTTCGTATATTCTAAAGAAATATATTTTTCTAATGAATTTTCATATTTAAATTCAAGAATAACCTGCTTAATTACATCTTAATAAAAAAAAACATTTGTGCGCTAAAATTTATTCTTCGTAACTTGATAAACAGCAAATCGCAAAAGTTTTTTTTGTTAATTAAAGACATTTTGTAAAACTAAATAATGCATATTTGTAAATTTTGGAAGAAATGTATCCTTTTAATAAATTTCCATATTTTCCTCCAAAAATAAACGCGGTTAAAAAAATATTGTCTGCTAACATGATCCCTTGTAAGTTAATAAACAGCAAATTGCAAAAGTTTTTTTTGTAAACTAAACACAACTTTTAAAACCAAATAGGTACTGCAAACTCGTAGACTCCAAAAGAATTATCTCTATTCCATATTTTATTTTTAAAATAATTTCGGTTAGATCTTAATAACATAAAATTATTTGGTGCGCTTCTGGAAGTTGATAAACAGTGACTCGCGAAATTGTTCCTTATAAATAAGACATATTATTTTAAAATTTAATATTGCCCACTCGCAGATTCTAAAAAAATATATTCTCTTAATAAATTTCCATAATTTACTTTATTATTATTATTTAATTAACTTGATTATATCTTAATAAAAAAAATCTGCGCGAGAATTGATTTCATTTAAGTTGATAAATAACAAATTGAAAAAGATATTTTTGAAACTAAATATAGTCCAATCGTAGATTATAGCAAAAGTATACTCTTAATGAACTTTTATGTTTTACGTGGGTGGTAAAAGGAGCATTTTAATCGTGAGCGCTTAGTGGAGCGCATCTTTTAAAAATAGACTCGATTACATGTAAATAAAGAAAACATTTGTGCGCATAAATTGGACTATTTTAAATTGATAAACAGCAAATCGCGAAATTTTAATCCATTTTTAAAACTAAATATTTTACATTTTCTGATTCTAAATAAACGTATTCTTCTAATTAATTTATATGTTTAACTTTAAAAATAAACTTGTATTCTTCTAAATAAAAAACTTTTGTTTGCGAACATTGGATCTCTGTAAGTTGAAAAACAGAAAATCGCAAAATTTTTCCTGTTAAGTTAAAACCATTTTTAAAAACCTAATATTACCCACTCGGATATTCTAGAAAATATGCATAATCCTCTTAATAAATTCCCATATTTTACGCCAAAAAATAAACTCGGTTACATCTGAATAATACAACAAATTGAAAACTGGAGAACAAGGAAAAGGATTATACGGAAATATAAACACAACTGTTTTCAAACTTCGAGCAAATGTGTACACTCAAGAACTTGCGTAACTCAAACAAACATAGAGAATTGTACGGATGTTGAACTTAAAATAATTAGATGTAGTGAAATGGAAATAAGGGAATTATTAGCTGGCTTAGAGAGATCTTTAAGGTTGGTAAAATACTTGCTAAATGATTATTTACGTCGTAAGAATAAACGGAAAATAAAATTGATAACATGAGGAAACAAAAACTTACTACAACGAAAAGCAAGAACTGGAAACACAAGACAAACAAAATATCTTCGGTGAGCGCATTAAATCTGTTAAATAAGTAAAATAGTGCAGTCCCGGACACTAAATTAACATGAAATCATCAGATAAGAAACAGTGGCGTGGGGGCTAACTATTATTGATTTTTTGCTGGCACCAATACAAGTACTATAAAATGAGTTAGGTACAAATAAAATGTGAATTATTTAAAAATCCTTTGATATCAATGTTATTATACCACGCTATAAATGAAAACTACATAATTTGATTAAATTTTTCATAATTTTTTAATTAAAACATAATTTTTTAAATTTTTTAAATATAAATAAACGATTTTTCAAATACATTTTTGCAAAAATAAATATAAAATACGACTTAAATAAAACAAAACACACTTTAAAAATTTATAAATATGAAAAACAATTTTTAAAATATACATATTTCTGCAAAAACAAATATTAAAAAGACTTAACTAAAATAAAACGCACTTGAAAACCCTAAAATATAAAAAACGATTTGTATTAAAAAACCTTACGGTTCTTTGTCCAAATCTTTCTGGCTTATAAAAAAATATTTCATGATTTTTGATTGTTTTGAGCCAGCAACCTTAAGGAGCTTTCTTTTTCTTTCCTTGCGAAATTGTGCCCCAGATTTTTATTTTTTTTAGAGTGAGAGTGTTGATCCATTTTTATTAGGATACGTTATAAATCAACAAGTTTCTTAAATTTCAGCGTATATCCCATTAAGAAACAAAACTTAAGCAGCGCTGTAAATAAACCGACATGGACAGCGCCGTCAAAGCCGATCGAGCCAGCGTGGTGCCTGGCCTGCCCAACAACCGGGGAATCCCAATCCCAAAAGACGAGAAGATCGATATGCGGTTTAGCGATTGGCTATAAAGAGTAGTGATGGCGCAGAATAAAGTCATTTTTTGTTGTTAATACGGTTCAAAACAATTAAAAACATTACATTATTAAACAGTGACGTCATATACGTCACGTATTTAAATGTGTTTGAATAGTTATCCTTATCTTTCTTAATTCTAATATTTATATTGTCATTTTTAAATACGGTTTGAACCACTCCGACGAATGCGTTTAGCAAGAATTTGAATTAAGGTTTCATACCTTTCTTTTGTTTGAGTTATGTGTTATGTGTGTTTAGTATTTAAAAAAATTATTAATAAAATTTGAAGTACTTGCAGAAGCTCTCCCAGGAAAAACTTATGGGTATGCCACTGGCTAAGGGGGCGCTAAAACAGAAGTGGCGTGGGGAGGGCAGCCGCCCCCTGCCCCCAGCACGCTACGCCTCTGATAAGAAAGAACCTAATGAAAACAAAATGGTGACTCAGAAGATGCAGAAACATGTTTGGGAAAACCTGGGGGCTTTAACCAAAGATGGTTATTTGATTGTACGTCACAGTCATCACCAGCACCAGCTATGTTGGTGGGCAAAAGTGCAGCAAATAACAACAATCACGAAAGTTAACTGTCTGCAGAGATTGGCATCCGATGCCTTAGAAGCACAGCTTCTATGGCTATGGACACGATCCTGGACATACCATTCTTTAGCAGAACACTGTTTCCATGCTCTTGTTCTCTCTCTATCTCTCTATTTTTTTTCTTGGTTTTGGTCCCTTTATGTCCAATCCACCACTCTCCACCTTCCGGACTATGCTTTCCAGGGCTTCGTCGGCGGAAAATCTGGATAATCGAGCTCGTAGCTCCCAGAAATTCCAAAAAGAAAACAAACAATTCAACAATCGATGAAATGCATAAATTGTCGGCTGTCAAACCAAGATCTGCTACTGGTGTTACGTATAACCTTCACTTCCACTACTGACAGTTCCCATGGCACGCCCATCTATTTCCCGCCATTTGAGAAATACCTCGTGTTCACCACCAAACAGGATACCATCAGCTTATAGGAATCTTCGCTCACAGCGCTTAGATCCAGAAGAAAAATGCCGTCAATTTAGCGTGAATCTTTCCTTGATCCCCGAAGGTAAAAACGTTCGTACAACACCTCTAGCCGCCACTCCGGGAAGAACTTTGTAGTCCTCTACGCACGTCCGCACTGTCCGTAGGTCAAACAAAGAGTCCTCCATGCTGTTGTTGTCGATAGAAATTTGGGGCTTTTAAAAATCCAAAGGTTGCCTATGTTCCGCCATTCGTTAGCCAGATCTACGTTTCTAAATCTTTATAACACTAGGGGAGCATTGTGGATTATGTCCTGAATATCTGCTTGTAGCCCTCTGACTATATTATTATATTTAAATAACACAGAAAAGGGGGCTGTCTCTTATTCAATTCACTGGCCAAAAACGCAGTTTAACATTTCGTACATTATTGCGACATTATTTTTGTTTGTTTATCAAACTATTAATTTGTTATAAGAAACCATATTTTACTAGCATAGAATATTATTGCCTATTCGCTAATATACAACATAAAGGCGTATTTTGTTTTAAAAACAACCAGCCAAACGGTACAATTGAACAATACAAACATAAATCCTGTGGGTATGTGCGAGTTAAATGTCTTGAGACACCTACTTGGTTTGTGCACCTGTTAAAGACAAGTGGTTTGTTGCAACAACCTTCTTTATTTTATTTTCATTAGTATCGATAAAAAAAATTAATAGGGATACAATATACATGGTGTCCCAATTAAAACTCGTACTTTTTGCGTACCGTGTATACCTGAAGAGATAAAAATCGAAAAACTTCTTGAAAATCTAAAGAATTAACCCTTTATTTTGACATTTTTATTTATTTAATACAGAGAAGTTGTACCTTTAACACCTACACATAAAGATATTTTTATTCTTTTTAATAAATAAAAAAATATATTTATTTAAAACCCTCTTTAACAAAGCTATATTACCGTTCTTGGTCGTAAAATATTTACTTCATAATATTTAGTTCTTTTTTATAAAAATGTTGTCTTCGTCGTCTGCAAGAGGTTGGAGCTGTCAAAACTGTCTAGCGGCTTAGAAAATATCTTCTAATAGGTACCCAAGTAACATATATAAAAATTAGCTTTTTTAAAATGACTAAAGTTAAGTTTCAATTCATTAACCTTTGGTACCTGGTACCTGCCAAAGCCACTATGAGTCCAACTTCATAGTGCTTTCACTTATGTTTGTAGCATGCTCTGATAAACTTTCAGCTTTTACAAAATGACAAAGGTCTGCCCCTCGCGGGCTCTTGGACTATAAGGTAAGGTAGGATACATCGTCATATTTCAGAGATACTATTTAATTAAAGGAGTTACCAAAATACTTTTTTAACAACAGAAAACAAATACGAATATAATTTTCTAATAGAATAATCCTTAGAAGTAAGCCATGAAAGCTATTGAGAGTTCCATCATTTTTATACCCAAATCTGGTAGTATTTTACATCTCAAAAATATTACCAATCCGTTGATTAAATTTTAAAAAAGAAAATCAATAAGTCAATTTTCTTGGTTGAAAATTTAATATTCTACAAAGTAACATCGTAATACTGAAGCGATAACTGTCTAATCGCATAAATTGAATATTCAAACAGAGAGACATACAGAGACATGCATATTTTATCACCTATAGGTGTGCGCACATTTGCGGCAATAATGATAACTGATGGGTTCAGACAAACGGAAATGCTCTGCAACATATACCCTGTTTTCAATTAGCGGTATATTCTGCATTATATTGATGACGTTATTAAGGTGGCGTTACAGTTACCTGTCCCCAAGGAAGATAAACTTTTTAATAAGAAGCGCTCGATTTTTTATATTTGTCCGAAAATATAGGTTATGTTTTTGACCTCACCTTTTTTGCCATAATATTTTTTATCTGACAAAATAAACCAATACTTGCATGCCATAAAATAAAAACACTAAAAAACATTTAAAAAATGTATCTTACCCTTCATAACGATTTAAACGTAAATTCCCTGTAAAAAAAATATACAAATGTCAGTGACCCCTGTTTACAGGTTTTAAAATTCTCTGTAACTGCAGTACTAATAACTACTCAATTTAACTATAAATAGTAAAAAGTACACATATATAAAAGTCCAGTGACTTAAAAGCAAAAAAATATCACCAAAACCTCGAAAAAACCTTCCAGTACGATTGTAAATAAATAATTACGGAAAAACATTACGTCACAAAATTTAGCGAACATAGGCTTAAATGGGATCGAGCGCTCCTTATTAAAAAGTTTATTTTCCTTGACCTGTCCCAACAAGTTTTGAAAGAATTATTCATGGGTAGTTTCGGAATCAATATAAAAGATTTTAATTAATTATTTTTGGTAATTTATAATCTTCATAAATAGGTTGCCTAATGGAGAATTGCCAGTGGAGGCCGATATTAAAGGGCACAGGAGAACGTGCCCACCCTTCAAATAAACAAAAAAGAACGATTTTGTTAATAATATTATAATTTCAGATATGTGCTTTAATCCCTTTAAAACACTTCTTAACACTTAGCTCACAACTTACTTCTAATTTAATACTTGCTACTGAACGATGCAACGCCCAAATATCAAAAGTTTCTTCCCAAACCGGTGAACGCGAGAATTCTGCTCGCGATTTGTCTTTTTTACGCGAAAATAGTTTAAAGAAATGGGCACAAATTTACGTATCTCCAATTGGTCTCCAGGCCAAAGTTCAAGGTCAGACGGTAGTAAGGTAGAGTTTTAGCAATATTTCTTGTTGATTATGATTAAACGTTTAATTTTAAAAGTATAGTTAAGTATGTTGAGAGTTCTGTATGTGATAATCTAGAAATTGATTCACAACTGGAAATAAATGCGATCCAGTTCCTACTACGAAATAACAGTTTGCCTTTTAAACAGAAACTTTTAATTAAACAAAAAAGAAGACCTATTCCCTATCTTCAAATTAGTTATGCATCTACTAGTAAAACTAGGACATACAACCAAGTTTTTAATAAGAACGTTTATGTAAAATATGACTGGATGTGTGGGTGTTCACAAACGATCTAAAACATACCTACCACAGAATCTATTGAAAAACGGGGGTCCCGTAATTAATTGGACATAGGTTAATGTAGGATACCTGACATGAAAATAAAGCGTTAAAGCTCAATATCGCTTAGCAAAATGTTATTGGTTTTCATTCTACAGGGTGTTAAAACTAATTTTTTACCAAACATTTAGTGAAATATCTCGAAATCCACTGGCAGATTAAAGTGAAATTTAGTGTACTTTTACTATTTGGGATGACAAACACGAATATGATATCTATTTTGCCATTACCACTAGATGGCGCCACATACAATAACAATAATTGATTAAAATGATCATAACTTTTTTGACCTCCCTTTATGCACGTTTGCGAGTGGAAATAATAAAAGAGCATTTAATTTTGGTCAAAAAAGGTATTCTTCTTTAATCTCCAAAAGAAGACCGTTTACGAAATAAACGACTTTTTATAATTTTTATAATTAATAAACATTTGTATTGTATTAAATGCATTGACTAGGAACTTCTCTTGCAAATGGGGATCAGTTTTTATGTTAAATTTGCTGAAACATGAGTTTTATATGAAAAGCGTTAAATCATTTCGACCCTGTACACTTATTCAGTACGTAGGTCATATGCTTTATCAGCTACACTAGCATTTTTATTGTTAAAAACGTTTTATAACCCAACCATTATTTTAAAATCATATATAAAATTAAAATACGCTTAAACTCAATTTAAATTTACCAAACAATTACCCTAATAGCCAACACTAAAACCCATGATGAACTAGAAAAACAGTAAAAACCCATAAAAATTTACAATGCCGGAAAAAACAAATGCTTTTCCAGAATTTATATCCAGCTGACTCCCTTTTACTAGCGATAAAGCTGTGTTTTCGACATTCTGGGCCGGCTTTTATGTCAGTTTTTTATTCTTAAGTTTTTGCGGCCATTATTTGGACGTTACAACCTCATTATTAAATATGTTTTTGTTTCTCTTTATCCTTTATTGTACTAACTTAAAAAAAAATATAAAAGATTTTTATAAAAATTATTTTGTTATAAAAAAACGTAGATAATAAAAGTAAAAGTACTTAAAAACAAGGACTACTTAATGCATGAGTCTGTCAAATCTATACAGGGTGTCCCACAGGAACTGCTGCGTTCAATTTCTCAAAAGTGCGTTTTGGAAAATTTTGAAAATTTGGTCAAATTATTAGAGCAGTGGGGGCCATTCAACTAAAATATTGTGACAGCTCTATCACTTCCGGTTATACCGGAAGTTAAAGTCAACTTGCTTATTTTTAATGGAACATCCTATATATTAATTATTTTTTAGATTCTGCGTAAAATTCTAAACATAATTTATGCATAATGTTCTATACC
Source organism: Listronotus bonariensis (assembly GCA_014170235.1). Taxonomy (NCBI): domain Eukaryota; kingdom Metazoa; phylum Arthropoda; class Insecta; order Coleoptera; family Curculionidae; genus Listronotus; species Listronotus bonariensis. The sequence continues at coordinate 190,766 of JACEGR010000332.1, read as the reverse complement.
TAAGAACAACCGTTTTTGACTTATTTTAAATTTTATGTAAAAAATGACGTTTGCAAGCCATTACATAACCATCAATTTCTTTTAAACAAAAGCCTTTAATATGAGTTGGGGTTGGATTCCTTGTAAAGAAAGAACTTTTTAGTAGGCTGTATCGATATTTTCACAATTAATAAATACAGAGTGGTTAAAAATAATCGTTAAAAATCATCACGACAAAAACCTTAAAAAGTCAATTTTTTTGAATGGAAACCTCTATTTTTTATTACCTTATTCTATTTGGAATTAAAAATAAGTTTGTATGAGGATGTCTATTTTAAAAATGTATAGTTTTCGAAATATTAACGATTTAATATTTATCTATTCTAACAATGCATGTAAGTACGGGTAGGTACGGGGTAGTTGGCTGTGACGCCATATTTTGTTACCAAGGCCAACTGGAAGCAAAACTAAGCCGTATTAAAAGCATTGTTGGAATAGATAAATATTAAATTGTTAGTATTTTGAAAACTATAAATTTTGAAATAGGCATCCTTATACAAACTTATCCTTATTTTTATGCTTAATAGGATAAGGTTAAAAAGATAGGGGTTCCCATTTAAAATAGTTGACTTTTAAGGTTTTTGTCGTAATAATTTTTAACGATTAGTTTTGACCACTTTGTATTAATTAATTGTAAAAATACCGATACAGTCTGCTAAAGAAGTTCTTTCTCTACGAGAAATCCAACCCCAACTCATATTCAAGACTTTTATTTAGAAGAAATTGATGGTTATGTAATGGGCTGCAAACGTCATTTTTGACATAAAATTTAAAATAAGTATAGAACATTATTTTTAAATTATGTTTAAAATTTTAAACAGAATCTAAAAATAAATAATTTATAGGGTGTTCCATTTAAAATGAGAAAGTTAGTATAAACTTCCGGTATAACCAGAAGTGGTGGAGCTGTCAAAATATTTTAGTCGTATGTCCCCCACTGACTGTATATTATTACCAAATTTTCAAAATGTTTCAAAGCTTACTTTTCGGGATATCGATCGCGGCAGTTCCCGGTGGGACACCCTGTATAAAAGCTTTTTACAAAAGATGGTGCTATCAGCAAAGTCGTTATGTTTTTAAAAAATGCCAGTATTTTTTACGAATGCGTGTGCAGTGTCATGTTGAATATACCAATGCAACCTGCACAGGTTTATCGTGTATCCTTCACCCATAAACCTAGAACACGCTGTTTAAGTTGGTATTCCGTATCAGACTCCACAGTCTTAAAGCTGGACCCTTTTGTAAATCTTGCTGTTTTAGGTTTGTCCTAACCGAGCTTTGCAATCTGTAGACTATAAGAAATAAGAACTTCACAGCAGTACTATAAGAGTTTTGTGGTCTCTTCTTTCAGGATCCTTTTGAAAATCTTCCTGCGTTGGGTTTGTCCTAACCGAGCTTTGAATCTGCAGACTGCAATATATTTATGTATATATTATTTATTGCCAGTGTCATCCATAAGAGGTTAAAGGTATACATATATTAAAAAAAAATTGTACGCACAAATTTTTCTAAAATAGAAATATTTTTAAATTCGCGTTTAGTCCAGGGTTCCGTTCATAAATCATTACAAAGTACACATTACTGTTACAGAGGTCGTTCCTAAATGTATTATTTATTACACTGGTTTTACAGGCAGCGTTCAAAAATAGTCTGGAAATGTAACTCTGTATTACATTCTTTACCGTGCTTACGAGCGCGGTAGCAATTTACCGATTTTGAGCATTTCATATTTTTGTCTTTTAAAAGAATAGCAAACAAACGAAATTTTTATAATTTTTAGATTTAAAAGTTTTTAAAAAGAAACAAAAAATATTTTGGTGATGCTACTATGGTTGTCAGAACAACTTTGTTCATTTTAAGGGTATTTTTATTTAGCTACTAATTTTTCTTCAAACCACAAAATAGCTACAAACTTTTCAAACTTAAAATAAGAATATCCAGAATACAAACACAAATATACGAGTTTTTTTAATGTATGGTATATTAATAAGTATTGATTTGTTTATAAATTTATTTATAGTATATTAAAATTGAAATTTGATTAGTTTATAAATAAATAAATAAACATCTTTAATTATTTTCCGTTACATGCCAGGTTACAAGGGACATTTACATTTCATTTCCTGAGTAGCGGTCAAAAATTGTTTTTACAATGTAATACATTTCAAATGTCATTTTGGTTCCATTACAGAGTACAAGGATTACTTTACGTTTTATTTATGAACGCACTCCAGAACAAATATACCTTAACTTATTTATTTGGTGAACGGTTTTCGTGTAAATAAATGGAATTCTTTCTTAGCATGGTCATTTCGTATCGGCTATATCCAATTGTAGTAGTAGGTAGGGATTGTACCATGCCGATAAATGGTTTATAATTATTTACGTCAAAACTGTGCATCAAATAAAAAAAGTCAAGAGATTAAATTTGTTCCAAACTAAACGAAAATTAAAAAAAATATATTTTTATTTTTTAAAATGCAGTTGCGTACCCTCATGAACGACACTGATAATAACTAATTTTTTTCTTGTATCCCAAACAATTTCTTTTAATGCATAAAAGTCTCAATTTTCTTTTAAATATCTGAATTGGTATAGAAGTATAAGAAGTAGTAAGTAAGAAATATAAAAAATAAAACAATTTTTTTTAAATTTTTAATACCCTGTAGTTCAAAAGTTCAGACGTTTAGAACATGTGCTTATATAAGGTTTGTTGTTATTTTTTATTGTAGAATTACCCCTAAAGTAACTGGACACCCTGTAAAAAACCTTAGTTGACATGACGAAATTCCACAGTAGGGCTCGAAACCTACCATTGCCTACTAGCACCCTTTTTCGCCGGTTTTTTAGCTTTTTATTGCCTGTGTGGTCCTCGTGTGATAGTACCCACGTAATAGTTAACTTATTGGACACACATCTCTTCCAGTGCAACTATACAGTCCTGCACCAGCTTGGAGCTGATCTTATAGAAACTGCAGATGAATCGCGAAGTCACAATACGACAAAAGTGGCTGTCGTTGTGGTATACCACTTTTCGATGACACGACAGCCACTCCTATCGTATCGTGATTTCGTGATTCCTCGCTGATCTTTAATTGTTGATTTTTTCTCTCACTGTTCTATGGCTTCAATTAACGCCTGAAATGCTATAGGATGTTATCCAAGATTATGTCTATTTTCGTGTTTGTCTCTGCACAATCTACCTTATAAAGAAAGCACGTTTGCTCTAGATAAACTAAAAATAAAAAAGTTCGAAATTCGAGACTATCAACAACTATTGCATCCTAGTTATTAAAACTTTAGCACTTCCTTGCCCAACCTAATTTAAATATATATTCCATTTTCTTTCTTAGAAAACCAATAAATTCAGACGAATCTAACACAACAGGTATAAAAAGAATGGCTTTTAAATTTATGCCTTTGTTTGTAAGAAGTAAATTATTCTTCTTTGAATCTAAATACTCTGAACGTAACGCCGTTGCGCCGCAGCCGTCGAGGGAATTAAATTTCTTAGTTTCAGCATGGTCTTGAAAACATAATTTATTAAAATTGCTTCTTTTAGTACTGGTTTAGTAAAATGTAGTTTTCTTAAAATATTGGTGTATTGTTCTTGTATAATTAGAAAAATATACCAAAAAATATGTCCGTGTTTTGGAAATGTAGGTACAGGGTGTCCGAATTTCTTTGCAATTACCAGGTATCTTGGTTATTACTAGAGATAGAGACTTGCGGTTTTCGCAGAGTGTGCTACTTCTTAATAAAACAAAAGATGACAATAAAAGTTTTTTCTTAGTTTCTTTCGTTTTTAATGTACAGGAAGATTTTTTTTCATTTTTGGACAACCCCCGTATTTCAGTTGTCTTGTAACTTACAACAAGCGTAAAAACTCATATTAGTAGATATTTTTACCTAGAATTGGGGTAAGATTTTTTTATGTATTATTTTTTGAAATATGAACCAAACATATGAACACCCAGTATATTTTAAAATTAATATATTATGACAAATGAAAGGCTTTTAAAAATATATAATTCTTAATAGTTATTTTATATTTTTAGCCCCTTATTTTATGTTTTTATTTTAAAATTGAATTTCGCATAGTGGGCCATGATATAGACTTTATAACCAAAGAATAAAGTTAGCCTTCAGTTAGTAATTTGTTTACATTTACAGCAACATTCAAGTTTTAACTATTTTGCCCCGCTTAGCATCCATATTCTCTTTCGCAGGATCTTAATTTAATATTGGATTGGGGCGCCAAAAATCTCGTCCATTTTAATGCATCCAAAACACAATCATGTTCCTTGTCGCGAAAAGAGTCATCAAATACTCATTCTCTACTTATGAGCGGCCAAGTTTTACAGAGCAAAGACACCTTCAATCTTATGGGCGTCATATTTGAAAGTAACCTTAACTGGCATAAACACATTGTATCTATAGCCACGGCAGCTTCAAAAAAGCTTGGATTTCTCTTTCGAGCCAAAAAGTATTTTTCCTTTTTTAACTTATACACTTTATATGTGTCCCAAATCCGACCTCCCTTAGAATATTGTTCTCATATCTGGGGCATGGCGTCCCCCACAACCCTAAGCATTCTTGATTCTATTCAAAGAAGAGCTATTCGTCTCATTAATGATCCTGTACTTACAGGAAGGCTTCCCTCTCTTGCCCATCGTCGGGCTGTGGGGGATTTATCGCGTTTTTATAGGTACTTGCATGGCTTCTGCTGTGAAGAATTGTCCAGTATAGTTCCTCCACTCACGGTTCCCAACAGATAAACTCGTGGTTCCGCGCGTATGCATCCCTATACGGTCCAACTGGACAGGCCCCAAACTTTCCACTTTGTTCGTTCTTTTATCCCTAGAGTCTCTAGATTGTAGAACCTGCTGCCCGCGGAGGTCTTTCCTTCCCCCAAATCTTCAAGTATTTAAGTCCCGTGTCAACAAACTCCCTCTTACCTCGCTTAAGACACCCACGGTACGTTAGTATTTAGGCTTTTAGCCTTCGTGGTTTAGTCCAAAGATAAAAAAATATATATTTGTTCCTTATTTTTTATAACCCGGTCGCCCTACAGAAAAACACCGTATGTTAATATGGTAATGCACATACGGTGTTTTTCCCTTGTATTGCAAAAACGTGGTGCAAATTTAATATTAAATTTTTAAGTGATTATAAGTAAACAGACATGACAAACCTAAGGTTAAATAGGAGTTCTGCGCGAGGTAAAATAATTAAAACTCAGATGTTAATGTAAAATGGAAACAAATTATAAACTGATGCTTATTCTTGGGTTTTTATAAGGGCCATTATAATGGTCCACTAAGAAAAACATTGATTTAGGCTCTAAATATATATTTTAAAAAGGTCTCATCTGCCAATTTATTGATTTAAAAACATATAGAGTGTACCAAAAGAAAAATTATATGTTTGGTTCATATCTCGAAAAATAATTAGTTTTAAAAAATTTTTGCTCACCACTGTACTTAACGATACCCTAGCAAATTCTTTTAGACAATACCCTTACAAAAAAAGAAAAAATATACAAAAAACGATAAAATACATTTAGGCTTGTCAATTGTCGATCCGTAAGAAATATACCTTTGAAATCACAATGGACCCCAAAACTAAGCTACTTGAGATTCAAGAAAGGATTTGCATTGATTGGTATACAAAGTTGGGCCTATATCAAAGCAAAGCCGAGGAGTATTTAGATCAGTGTGATATATATTTTAAAGATAAAAAAGAAACACGAAATTTAAGTTGGGCTCAATAACCCCAAATCCCTAAAACGATTTGATAAAATTACAAATAGAAAAAAAGGTTTATCTTTAGTTAAGTATTTGATGACACTAGTATCAAATTATCGATACTAAGATAGGCAACATTTTGCAAGCAGATCTTCTTTCCTTCGTATCACACTGCTGGAATAAGTCTCTTGAGTTTTTAGGTGAGTCCCAAATCGTTGCTCTTGATATATCCAAAGCTTTTGGCCGCGTCTGGCATGCCGCACTCCTTAATAAACTTCCCTCCTATGGTCTTTCAACTAAACTCTGTACTTGGCTCTCTAGTTATCTATCTGATCGACGTATATATTGTGGACGGCCATTCTTCAAGCTTTCACCAAGTTAATGCTGGAGTGCCTCAGGGCTTAGTTCTGGCACCAACATTGTTTCTTCTTCACATCAACGACCTTCTCTCGTCCACAACTAAATACATTCATAGTTTCTCCGACGATAGTACCCTTCACTCCAGTTTTCAGGTTCCTAAACCCACCACTAAACCTCATTTGGAAAACAAACGCAGAGCGATGCAGATATCTCTATCGCAGGATCTTAATTTAATATTGGATTGGGGCGCCAAAAATCTCGTCCACTTTAATGCATCCAAAACACAATCATGTTTCTTGTCGCGCAAAGAGTCACCAAATACTCCCTATACGGTCCACCTGGAGAGGCCTCGAACTTCCCACATGTTCGTTCTTTTATCCCTAGAGTTTCTAGATTGTGGAACCTGCTGCCCGCGGAGTATTTCCTTCCCCCCAAATCTTCAAGTATTTAAGTCCCGTGTCAACAAATTCCCTCTTACCTTGCTTAAGACACCCACGGTACGTTAGTATTTAGGCTTTTAGCCTTCGTGGTTTGTCCAAAGATAAAAAAAAGCATGTTTTTTTAACATCGCCATCCGTGGGTGCCGGGAGGAGGTGCAAGTGGTGCACTTGAACCAGGGGCGGTCATATCTACTTTCTGAGGGGAAGGCCACAGGCCGAGAAAAAGTGTGTTAGGTGGCGATTAGAATTCAAGAAAATATGTATGAAAAAGTACGTATTCTTTGGTGAAAACTTATTTTTCTTGGTATTTTAAAAACGTGTGCACCCCTGGCTTTTTCATGAATTATCCGTTATTTAAATTGAAGGGATAAAAAAGGACGTATAGTTATGAACATTTTTTTGTTTGTTTTTTGCTCTTCAAAGTTGTTTTTTCCCAAATTAAAACAGGTTAGATGAAAATGTCAGAGATAAATATAAAATGTTTTTGCACCCCCTGAAAGTAATTTTGTTGACGCCCATGTCTTCACCAATAATATATTCGACAAAGAACGCCTAAATAATATAAACATTTCCCGATAGGATGACGCATCAGTTTCGCTTTATCAATGCTTTGGAGTTAGACCACCTCTTTTCCACGTATTTGCAAAATTTACCCATGGGCATGGCACAAAGTATATATGAAATTCTAAAACATATAAATTATATCTTCACGAAATCTTTTCTATTTTTAACACGCTTTTATTAACTTGGGTTGTAACTATCTATCTATCTATCTATCTATGTAACGGAATCTTTGAGCCTAATTTTAACCAACTTCCAGCTATTCGATTTCTTTGAAACTTTGCACACGTGTCAAGGACCGATGAAGATGCAATAATTTAAAAACAGTATCCCGTTATCTTTTTTGAATCGCCAGGAAAAAAAAATTCCATTATATTATAAAAACAACACCTAGGATGCCATCTGTTGGCAACATTTCAAACTTTGCTATTAAATGAAGAAGAAATTTTTAGTTTTTACACAATTTGGTTAGTTGCACCATGAGTGTTCAATTTTTATGAACAATAAAAATATAGGGTTAGTTGCACCATTGGTGTTCAATTTTTATGAACAATAACAGTTAATAAATGCCGTTAACACGCTTTTTTATTAACTTGGGTTGTAACTATCTGGCTATGTAACGGAATCTTTGAGCCTAATTTTAACCAACTTCCAGCTATTCGATTTCTTTGAAACTTTGCACACGTATTAAGGAAACATGACAATGCAATAATCTGCAAACAGTATCCCGTTATCTTTTTTTGGATCGCCAGGAAAAAAATTCCATTATATTATAAAAATATAAAAACAACACCTAGGTTGCCATCTGTTGGCAACATTTCAAACTTTGCTATTAAATGAAGAAGAAATTTTTTAGTGGGTTGCAATATATTGGCAACGGTCCAAACATTGCCTGGATTGCCATCTGTTGGCAAAATTTCAAACTTTGCTACTTAATGAAGAAGAAATTTTTTGAGTTGCAATCTGTTGGAAAAATTTTAAAATTTGCCACTCTTGTTCATTAAAAAATTTTTTCGCCATTTTGTCAAGAGTAGCAGAAACTAAAAAATGAAAAATAATTAATAGTTTAAAAACTAAAAAAACACGCTTTTATATGCAACCGAACTAAAAATTAGAAAATAATTTTTCATTAAAAAAATATTTTCATTTCATAGTAAAAAGCGTGGGGTGATAAATATATTAAATGTTATAATTATTATATTTGCAAATATCTATGATGGAAAAGTTATGAAAAAATAGTAAAATGCACCCCACGCTTTTTACTATGAAATGACAATATTTTTTTAATGAAAAATTATTTTCTAATTTTTAGTTCGGTTGCATATAAAAGCGTGTTTTTTAGTTTTTTTAAACTATTAATTATATGTTTAAAATTCTTATTTGGTACAGAGTTTTCTGAGGATTTACTACTATGCAACATCACTAGTCACTTTTAAAAATTTTTTATAAAATACTTTTTAATAAAATCGGAAGTAAGATTAATATTGCTGAAGTACCTGAAGCGTATAATTTTTCGTAGCAGAATTAAGTTAACTCTACAAATAATGCAGGAATCAATCAAACAAACATAAACTTTGTCGCTGAATTAAAAAGCTGAAGCGCTGCGAAGTTCAGGTTAGTTCTGGTTGGTCCATTGTAAAGCCAATTTTAACATTTGCTTGCGTTGGTTTTTCGCCATATTGCATTTATTTTTTAACCAATCTAGTTGACATTTGGCACACGAATTGAGCTATGCAGATTCTAAAATAACAAGATTAAAGTACTTTTTTTAGTACCGCCGGAGAGCACTTTACCTGAAACTTAAAATTTTTTACATCATAACTTTTTTATTTTGAGAGATATCGCAAAGCTGGGCACGCCATTTTATAGACAATCAAAAACTTAAAAAATAAGGTACTCTTTATTAAGGTCGATAAACCTCACCGTTTAGGCACCAATAGACATCAAAGTTTTCATTAATTTTAATTAAATTACCTACCTACATACAGGGTGACCAGTATCTTAACCAACAAACTTCGGGGGTGATTCTACAACTAAAAGTAGGAAAAAAACTTCATATAAACATATGTCCTAAGCGTCTTGGTTTTGAACTACGGGGTGTTAAAAATTAAAAGAAAAAGGTATTGTTTTTAAATATTTAGCACACCATTACACCATATTTCAAAAACTAAGACATTTAGAACATATGTTCATATGAAGTTTTTTCTTATTTTTAGTTCTGGTTAGTTCTGGTTACAAATATCTTTAAAGGATTTAATTAAATATAAAAAACATCAACTAATGCGTCACTTACATACGTTACCATATCACAATTTATAAATGTAAAATATTGGCTAAGTTCTTTATGAACTACTGTCATAATAAAAATGTGTATTCCAACTTAAATTACTATAACGACATATCTAAACTTAATATCTTTCCAAACTCCTTTTTTGTCTAAATGATGCGCTCTGGTACTTTTTCAACGTAGTAAAAATTTTGACCCTGAAAAACTAACAAGCAATAATCACCTCAGCACAAAGAATTCCTGTATATAAACTAATTAATGCATTCCATCTCTCTACATACCTCTTTAACTAATTGCACTAATTGCAGCTTAAAAAGAAACGAAAAGCATAAAAGAGCTCTGGGTTTGCTTTAGCAATTATGAAAACTACATCGAATCATTTTAAAGAGGTAAAGACAAAGAACATAATGTGATCATTTCAAATAAGCTAATTGATGCTAAATACATGGTTGCTACACTTGCTTGTTTAAATTGGTTTAACACCAGCGGCGGGTTGGGTCTGCAACACATATAACATAACTACACTGAAAGAAATATTTTGTAAATTTACAACGTGGGACGTTGGCCATTTTTAGCCACAGTTGGACGTGACAAAACAAAATTTGTGTAAAAAATATTTGTAAATTTACATAACTTAATATGTAATAATACTCTAAACATGTAATATTAATAACAATTTATTAACATAAACATGGTGTGTGTAATTACAAATAAGTTGTGTAAGTTTACAAATATTTTTACACAACTTTGTAAAGTCAGCTGCAATTTTGTCACGTCCAGCTGTGGCTAAAATAACCAACGTCCAACGTTGTAAATTCACAAAATATTTTTTCAGTGTATGCTGGGAATTCTAAATTGAAAAAAAATACCTGAACAAAAAATGTATTACATTAGTTCAAAAGGTCAGTAACAATAATTATTTGCTAGTTAATTTTTCGCAATATAAAATGACCAGATTATATACAGGGTCTTCCAGGAATGGTATTACAAGAGGACATTATGGATCAAACATTTTTGAATTTTTAATTGGCATTTTAGGAAAACTGGCGCATTATCTAGAACTAAGAAATTCAAAATTTTACGCAGATTTGTATTAAACAGGGCGAGTTATAAGTGAAAATATAAAAAATGCCCAAGGGTCAAGTACTTTTATTTTTTAAAATTAATCATAACAAAATTCCATAAGTAAATGTTGCAGAGAATTGAATTTAATGTCAAAATTTAAAGTTAAAGCATCAATAAAAAAAACAAATATTTTGTAATTTTTTTTACATGTTTTGCATTAACACTTAAATACGCGACAGGACAAAGCGAATTTTACAAAAATCAATATTACATTTATTTTTTTATTATTTTGCCTTTTCTTGTCCAGTAATCAAGTTTTAATGCGTTATGCAGTAAAATGACAAAAATCTTTTTTTATGTTTTAACTTGAAATTTTGACATAAAATTCAACTGTCTACAACATTTACAAATACTATTTTGATATATAAAACAAAGTACTTTACTACTTCATTTTTTATATATTTTACTTATAGCTCGCCCTGTATAATCCCAATCAAAGTAAAATTTTGTATTTCCTACTTTTAGAACATGCGACCAGTTTTATCAAAATGAAAAAAAAGTTTTCGGCCATTTGTTTCCTTGTATCACCTATCCTGGGACACACTGTAGATGAACTTTTTTCCTTATTTTTTTTTTACTTTAAGAATAATCTGTAAAATTTAATACCTATACTTAATTGATAACCTGTATTGATACAGGTACACAAAGAAAAGTTGGAGAAACCGCTAAAATAGAAATAGCTTTGACCTTTTAAGGTTGTAAAAGCTGATTTAAAAAAAATTATCGTATAAAATATATTATTTTCTTCTTGGAGTAGAAGCATTAACCCTTAGGTAGGCGCTCGGGGGTCAAATTGACTCCCAGAGTTGTCAATTTTGTAATAACTTATTTAAATATTTTTACAATTAAAAAAAAACATCTCTAGGTACCTTCCTTAAACCTCGTTAGGTATACGTTAATAGCAAAAAAAAACACAAGAAAATAACATTATTCATTTAAAAATTTTACATTTCTTGTGCGTGCGCCTCCTAACGTTGTGTAAAGTATAAACAGCCAATGTGAAAATATCATATGAAATAAATTTGTAAGTAGTGCCCAAGGTTGGTTTATATTTATAAGGTTGCGACATATCCTCAACTTTTAGGCGGTTCGAGGTCGGGGACGCAAGGAAGGGCACTCCACGGAAAAAAGTTGGCAAGACTGGGTAAAATCAAAGCTTATGATCAATCCAGTGGCGTCTAGAATTTGCGCATTTCATTTTGCATTGTTTTGGAAGTGATATTTGTTGAAAGATGTAATTCCAAATGTTTTTTATTTAATGTAAAAGAATTTACAACTTAATAATAATTAAAAACTGTTGTATAAACGGTTGTTCTACTAATAAAATAAACAATATATCTCCAGCACTGAACAACATGGCCGAAAAATGGGAGATGTGACGTCATACCACGTCAAAGCAATATAACCGAATGACATGACCTTATATAGACCGAGTTTGAGTAGTGCCTAGCTTAAAGACAATAACAAGGAACAGATTTGGAATAAACTTCCACCCATTTGGTATTATAAATATTTGAAGTATTATTTTTTAAGAAAATTTACGTTTTTTGGTTTTATTTTATGTTTTCAAAGCCAAATGTGAAAATTCTGTTGGAAATAAATGTAATGAAAGGATTAAATTTTTTTTTAATACTAAGGGTCTAACTACGATACCCATTTTTTGCCTCAAATAATTAATTTTAATAAAATTATGTTAACTTACGAAAATTATAAAGTATACTGATAATTATTAATATTTAGTTTTTTCGTTTTTCGCATTGCCGCCTCATAATTAACTTTTAAAAAAATAATGACAGTGCCTTCAATTAAAATTATGTTTAAATGTTTAAATACGAGAATTTTTTTGTGCAACTTTTTCATTTAATTACTTATACACTGAAACAAAATGCTTCTAACTAAAAATATAATTAATTAATGGATGTTTACGGTTGGAGGTCTGTCTATTTGACCCCCACGCGCCTGCTTACGTTTTAGAAACGCAGGCGCCGACGTAAGGGTTAAAAATACTTCTAAAAAGCAACAGATCCTTTACACTTGTTGGTGGGCACAGAAGTAGCATAAGTGTGATCAATACAAAGGCCCGAATGTAATTCAAAATAAGAAGTTAAGTATAGGCGCAGCAGATCTTCTTTCCTTCATATCACACTGTTGGAATAAGTCTCTTGAGTTTCTAGGTGAGTCCCAGATCGTTGCTCTTGATATATCCAAAGCTTTTGACCAGGTCTGGCATGCCGCACTTCTTAATAAACTTCCCTCCTATGGTCTTTCAACTAAACTCTGTACTTGGCTCTCTAGTTATCTATCTGATCGACGTATATCAGTTATTGTGGACGGCCATTCTTCAAGCTTTCACCAGGTAAATGCTGGAGTCCCCTAGGGCTCAGTTCTGGCACCAACATTGTTTCTTCTTCACATCAACGACCTTCTCTCGTCCACAACTAATTCCATTCATAGTTTCGCCGACGATAGTACCCTTCACTCCAGTTTTCAGGTTACTAAACCCATCACTAAATCTGACTTGGAAAACAAACGCAGAGCGATGCAGATATCTCTTTCGCATGATCTTAATTTAATATTGGATTGGAGCGCCAAAAATATCGTCTTTTTAATGCATCCAAAACACAATCATGTTCCTTGTCGCGAAAAGAGTCATCACACCTTCAATCTTGTGGGCGTCACATTTGAAAGTAACATTAACTGGCATAAACACATTGTATCTATAGCCACGGCAGCTTCAAAAAGCTTGGATTTCTCTTTCGAGCCAAAAAGTATTTTTCCGCTTCTAATTTATACATTTTATATATCTCCCAAATCCGACCTCCCTTGAAATATTGTTCTCATATCTGGGGCATGGCGTCCCCCACAACCCTAAGCATTCTTGATTCTATTCAAAAAAGAGCTATTCGTCTCATTAATGATCCTTCACTTACAGAAAAGCTTCCCTCTCTTGCCCATCGTCGGGCTGTGGAGGATTTATCGCTTTTTATAGGTAATTCCATGGCTTCTGCTCTGAAGAATTGTCCAGTATAGTTCCTCCACTTACGGTTCCCCACAGAGAAATTCGTGGTTCCGCGCGTATGCATCCCTATACGGTCCAACTGGACAGACCCCGAACTTCTCACTTGTTGGGGAACCTGCTGCCCGCGGAGATATTTCCTTCCCCCAAGTCTTCAAGTATTTAAGTCCCGTGTTAACAAACTCCCTCTTACCGCGCTTAAGACACCCACGGTACGTTAGTATTTAGGCTTGTAGCCTTCGTGGTTTGTCCAAAGATAAAAACTTTTATTGCGACAACGAACATAATTATTGTATTTATAAAACATTAAATTAAACAGAATTTTTAATGCTTAAATTTAAAATAAAATATTTTTTTAACGCGGTAATCGAACAGTTGTGAACTTACTCATTTCTAACACTGCCTAATTTATCAAAGTCCTAACAGTAAAACAATACCATACTAAAAATAAACCTGCCGTATTGAATATGTAATTAACGATTAATTCCATTCGACCAATGAACAAATAACAAATATGTGTTAAATTGCTAAAACAATCACTATACAGCTTTTTACAGTCGATTGACAGCTGCTTTTGACAGTAAAACAATAATACAATAACATCATTAGCATTTAATTTAATTAGTTTAAATTGATGACAACGCGATAAGTCTAGTTGAGTAATAGGACAAGGTATTGGGTCACATTTCAAACAGGTAAATTAAGATATTTCTAAATGAAATTATTATTAAAAATGTGAGATTCCATTTTAAAAATGTATAACCCGTCTTATTAATTTTTTCCCCTTTTAATGCCTCTATTCAGTGTAGAAAACCGCCTTAACGTATGTTCAAAAGGACAATTAAAGAGGGTTGACTTACAACATAGGGACTTAAGCTTAGTTCATATACTTGCGAAATGCGATTTGCGAATTGCTAAACGTGTTCTGATTGGTCAATAACCAAAATGTAAAGAGTCGTTTTAGGTGAAAAACTAGTTAATAAGAAAAACAAGTCTTAATTGTTAAAACAATTTTTAAAAAATTCTATCTGGCATCTTGAACTTTTTGTAATAAGCATTTTATTCTGAACATGATTTTGCAAAAAAATTATGAGAATAATTTTTGATACACTTGCGCCCAAACGACCTGCAGCGGGACTCCGTATACTGTAGTATTCTACAAATCGACTTCATTCTACCTCACTCGCACTCTGTGTTCAAGAAAACACGCTGGAAGTCGATCAAACTGGTCGCCTACAAGCGAGGGCTCCAAACGTGTCGAATTCTACCAAAATTTAAAAAAATCGTACATAATCCTAAAATAAATTTAGGTCTTCGTTAGTTGCTAATTTGGTTGTTTTTGGGTTATTAGAATGCAAAAATTTATTTTATGGTTTTTACAATGATAGAAAATATAATTTTAGTCCTAGGTTTCTAGCTAGTTCTGTGTTTACTGTCCAATCAATGTGACCTGTTTTTGCAAAGATTTACAATTGTATAGGGCTAATTTGATATTAATTTTTTTACTTTAGATAAATTGGTTCACAGTAAGGAACATTGATAGCTATTTATTCAAAAAAAAGGTTAAGTTAATCTTCAGAAAAATTTAACTTCATAAGGAGGGAGGATCTGATAGACATAATAACTGCTAATGCCATAGTGCAAACTTGACTCCAAGAGTAAAAGAATAAGAATAAGAATAAAATTATAACAATCTATTAAAAACCCAACCCTTTTTTGTTCCTTGTTAAAAACAATAATTAAAAACTCTTTCGTTAATCTAATTCGCAATAGCTGTGTGTGTCCTTTTTCATCTTGCACAGTTAAACAGAGAAGTGTTAGTATACATATAGACATTTTACGGACATTGCCGATATTGTAAAGCCACGTACAGACTTGAATACAATCGGCGAAAACATTTGTTGGACGACTGTATCTTGAATGTTGCACATTGGTCGGCCGACTTGTTGCAAACGCCATGGCAACATCGGTGGGCGTTTTCATCCAAGAAATTGGCAAGTCGCCTGTTTTCCATTCAATATGGAAAACATCGGCACGTTTGTACAACCTTTAAAACTAGTGTGGACGCGAAACACTTGTATCTGCAAATGTGGGCCAACTTTGTTGCTGAAAAATTTTTTGAACAAGATACAGTCGGCCGACAATATTGTCCCGATTGTATCCAAGTCTGAACATGGCTTAACACAGAGTACCAAGAAGTGCAATTATCGATTTCTCAAGTAGAAATGTACGATAGAAAGCGAGGTGTAGAATTCTATAGAGCACGGAATCCCGCTGCTGGTCTATTGAGAGTTTCACTACTTACAGCCGTGTGAGATATGATAGTATAAAATAAGCATTTTAATTTTTAAAGAGATTTAGTATCTATACATCAAAATAATTTGTCGATAAAAGTAGGTTTTTATTAATAATGTGGCTAATGTGTTTCATTAAAAAAGTAAAGATATCTTTTTGAAATACCAACCTTTAAATGTCAAAAACTAGGGGTGTGCAAATATCGTTCGAATCGAATCAAATATTAATATTTGATTTGAAATTCGAATTAAATAATTTGAGTTTTCGAATTATTCGAAATTCGACAAATAATTTAAAATTCGACGAATAATTGGAGACATTTCGAATAATTCGAAAAATTTCCCATCGGGAATCAAAATATTCTACTGACCCATAATATATTTTTGATTAAAAATTAATTATCCAAAGAGGACAAGTGCTCAATTTTAATATATATTTATTCCAGTCAGTAACAAAAACCCAGAGATCTTTCCAGTTTATTTTACTTTTCATAATTTTTAATTAAGTTAAAAAAAAAAACTTTTTTAAATCAAAGAATAAAATTCCTGATCTAAGAAAAATATTTGAGAACAAGAATAGTTTTTAGATCAAGAAATAAATTTTATGGTTCAAATAAAATATATATTATTTGTAAAATTTATATTTAAATATTATACATAACAATCCTGAATTTAATATCCTGAAAAATTCGCAATTACCACAATAATTCGTAATAATTCAAAAAAAAAATCAAATTATTAGAAAAAATTCGAATAATTTGAAAAAATTCAAATTATTCAAAATTTCTCGAATTATTCGAATTTTTATCGAATTATTCGGGAACTTTTGAATAATTCGAATTCCCGAATTATTTGTTTTGAGTTTGGATCTAATATTGATATTTAATTCGATGCGAATAATTCGTAAGTTCGAATTATTCGCACACGCCTATCAAGAACCCATTCGAGATTTAAATATCTAATACCAATTGGTTAGTGGCAGCTTACCAATTTTTGGGTTCATTAACCATATTGCTTATTAAGGTCCGATATTTTTAGAAATTTTTACTAAAATTTTAACGTGGGAAAGTTATATTGATTGTATTTTCAGCAGTTTTTATACCTCCTCTTTTCTTATAGAATAGCCTGGGAATTAACGATTTTTGCTGCAAAAACTACCTATTTTCTTTTAATCTCGACATGTCGATAAGGTTTTTAACCGATACTGTCGCTGACAGTAATCAAATAAGCGTTTATCTTTTGTAGAAGCACGACGAAAAGAATAATGGCCGGTTGACCTGAAAAATCACCGGGATTGCTATGAGGACGATCATCAAACACTAGCGAGCGTAAAACGGGAGTCGACATTAAGTAAAAATAGACAAGTGTCACTAAAAAGACACATAAAAACGTTAGCGTTAATATTCTAAGAACGAAATATAAAAACTAAACCTACGTTTTCTGTACCTATAATTTATTTTTTTATTTTTATTATATTTATTTATTTATTGATTGATTTATTTATTTATATATTTATTTACTTATTTATTTATTTATTTATTTATTTATTTATTTATTTATTTATTTATTTATTTATTTATTTATTTATTTATTTATTTATTTATTTATTTATTTATTTATTTATTTATTCCATCACAGGAGACACTTCCCTACTCTGGATTTTGATGTCCCAGAATTTTTGCCTATACGATATTACATACAGGGTGGGCGAAAAGTGAACGAGAGTACTAAATGGGCAGATTCATATTTTTTTATTTTAATTTTCGGTTTGGCAGCTCTGATTAACTATTTCATTGATCAGAGCCATCCGCAATTTAAAAGTTCTTGCTAAAAAATCTATTTTCTTATAAGAACTTTTTTTTATAGTAAGGAAACTCAAGCGGGAGATTTCGAGACTTACTACAGCGCAGCAGGTTAATATATAGGAGGATACCTTGTACCCAGTTAAGTACCTCCACCAAATATGAGTATAAAAAAAGTATATTTATCACAAATTTTTCGAGCACGTCAGATTAACAAAGAATGAGTTAATTACATGCTAAAAAATTTTTATTCCATTAATCTGGCAATCTGAGAGAGAGATAAAGAAAGCAAAGGGCTACAAAATTGTAAAAAAAAATAACATTTGAGCCTGGTAATTTTTTTTTATTTTGAAGGAAATAATTCAAGAATAACGAAAAATATATGATGTGACGATTTTTAAAGCCCAAATACCAACAGTGTTTTTTGTTTTGAAATATATTAAAATCAGTATACTATATACAGTATGTCTCTAAAGTTGGCGGCATATGGGAAACTTTTTTATTATTAATTTTACGGAAAAACTTTATTTTTTATAAAAAGTTGTGCATGGTCCAAAATCTGAAATGCAATCATTGGGTATCAAATTGTGTTAGTCATGTACGAGGTTTGGCCAAAAATGTAATTTTTGCTCAAGAGTAAAGTACCAGAATTAAGTTCCAGCATTTTCCAGAAAAACCGGAAAAGTGAAAAATCGTACGTTCTGGCGGATGCGCCAGATTAGACAATTGAATAATCGAACTTGACAACATTTGCCGACGGGTTGGGGACCAAGGGGCTCAATTCTGCTAAATTGAACTCATTCGTTCGCTGAACGTATTCGTTCCGGGAGCGTATAACCTTCATCTGTTTTTTTTTTTAACGAACGAATAACCTTCACTTGTTTTTTAAAACAGGCGGTCATAAAACAGAAATCTGTATTACCATCTGACATCTGATAAAATTCACAGTCATAACATAACCTAAAATTCCTTTAATGTGAAATTAAAGTTGAAAAAATTAGTTAACTAAGCTATTAAAAACAAAGTATACACTTTAATTGAAATACAAGAAGCAACTAAATAATTAACATGGTCCTCCGCAGCCAGAATAATCATTCGTAAGCAAAATAGTTCCTAATTCACATAACCTATAACCAAAAAGGTTCGTGAAGCGATCTCCTGCAGCTCCGTCGGCGCAAAAGCGCAAAAGTGCGTGAAAGCGTTAGCCTGAAGCTCATTTGGAGTAAAATGAATATGTCAGTTGTCAAAATATAGATTGAAAAGAAAAACTATGAAAAATTACTTATTGCTTTGGAAAAGTAACTAACAAGTTATTGCATATAACTTAAGGTAAGTAAACTAAAGTAAACTCATATTTAGAAAAAAATATTTATGGTAAATTTCTTTTTAATTTAAAAAGGTAATATTTTAAAAATATTTGTCTTATTTATGCAAATTGGGTAATTGTTTCGAAAGTTGGAGCAACCCCCATTTTGACCAAATTTGATATACAGGGGCACAGAACTAATAAAAAAGGGGCTGGTTATTTTCTTTTTGCTGCTTAATTAAATAGTATGTTCTAATTTACTGTTATATTAAGAATTTTGTGCAAAAAGACGGGGAATATAGTGAGAATAGGAATGTTTTTGATATTGGGCAAAATCATAGTTGCTCCCTTTCAAGAGAATTACTATAAATTGTCAGTACATATCGGTAATTATTATTAGTTGAAATAAATAGGTACCCAAAGATAGCAAAACACATTTGTTACTTATATGATTTCAAACAAAGAGTAAATTATCAAAACCTGTTATTGCTAGTTGTTTTCTTTTTTAACACGCTTTTATTAGCTTGGGTTGTAACTATCTATCTATCTATCTATCTATCTATCTATCTATCTATCTATCTATGTAACGGAATCTTTGAGCCTAATTTTTACCAACTTCCAGCGATTCAATTTCTTTGAAACTTTGCACACGTATCAAGGACCGATGACAATGTAATAATTTAAAAACAGTATTCCGTTATCCTGATTAGGACCGCCAGGATAAATAAATTTTTTAGTGAATAAACTGGAGCATTTATTTTTAAAAACTAATTGATATAAGTAGGGGTAGATGGCGGTTTGCTTCGTGATATACAGGGCGTATCCCTAAATGACACTCTTCTTGTTGGTCAAAAACTTCAACAAGATATTTCAGCTTTACTTTTAACCTTTCGATTTTTTTGCTTTCGTTTTCATTTGTGATATAAAACAAATGTATCGTCAAATCAATGTTCAACCTGAATATTGGACTTATCAGCGCATTTTATGGCGTTTCGATGTTTCTGAACCCCTTCAGGAGGTATTTTCTTCGTACGGTTACTTATGGAGTTGCTTCCTCACCATACTTAGCCTTGCGAACCTTGCAGGAGCTTGCTACACAGGAAAAGGATTCTTTTCCTCAAGCAGCTCAGGCATTACGTCAACAATTTTTTGTTGATGATGGCTTACTTGGAAGTCAAGACCTCGAAGCTGCCTTGTCGTTGCAAGTAGAACTTATTGAACTCCTAAATAATTAATAGTTTAAAAAACTAAAAAACACGCTTTTTATATGCAACCGAACTAAAAATTAAAAATAATTTTTCATTAAAAAAATATTTTCACTTCATAGTAAAAAGCGTGGGGTGCTTAATATATTAAATGTTATAATTATTATATTTGCCAATATCTATGATGGAAAAGTTATGAAAAAATAGTAAAATGCACCCCACGCTTTTTACTATGAAGTGAAAATATTTTTTTAATGAAAAATTATTTTTTTAATTTTTAGTTCGGTTGCATATAAAAGCGTGTTTTTTTAGTTTTTTTAAACTATTAATTATTTTTCATTTTTTAGTTCGTTATATTGCACAAAATTCTTAATATAACAGTAAATTAGAACATACTATTTAATTAAGCAGCAAAAAGAAAATAACCAGCCCCCTATGAAATGACAATGGTAGCAAATTTTAAAATTTGCAAAAGATTGCAACTCACTAAAAATTTCTTCTTCATTAAGTAGCAAAGTTTCAAATTTTGCCCACAGATGGCAATCCAGGCAATGTTTTGAAATTTTTCCAACAGATGGCATCCTAGGTGTTGTTTTTATAATATAATGGATTTTTTTCCTGGCGATTAAAAAAAAGATAAAGAGATACTGTTTGCAGATTATTGTATTGTCATGGGTCCTTAATACGTGTGCAAAGTTTCAAAGAAATCGAATAGCTGGAAGTTGGTTAAAATTAGGCTCAAAGATTCCGTTACATACATAGATACATACATAGATACATACAACCCAAGCTAATAAAAGCGTGTTAAAAAGGGAGGTTTGAAGCTGGGCAAATGGGCAAGTAACCATCCAGACCTTTTATCTCGAATTCCTTCCTATGATGTTCAAGAATCTTGTCATTTTGATAAAGATGAACCGTCTTTTCTTAAAGTATTAGGTTTGAGGTGGAACCCCAGTTTAGACGTTTTTTCTTATTCATACTTTCCCATAGAACGTCCCTGTACCAAACGTTCATTCTATCCGAAATAAGTAGAATCTTTGATCCGTTAGGTTTTATTTCGCCCTGCATTTTGCTTGCAAAACGCCTTTTGCTACTATTGTGGGAATCAAAGATTGATTGGGATGAATCTCCCTCAGATTCCATTTTGGACATTTGGACTAAATTTAAAGATGAAATGCCCAAACTTGCTGATATAAATATACCTCGTTATTTAAACTCTAGTTCTCTCTTTCATATTGAGCTACATGGTTTTTGTGATGCGTCGCAAATTGGGTATGCTAGTGCTATTTATTTTAGAATCATTGATACTTCAAATAATATCAAAACTTATCTTGTATGTGCTAAATGTCGAGTCTCGCCGTTAAAGACTATATCAATTGCACGTTTGGAACTCTTGGCAGCCGTTCTCTTGGCAGATTTGGTAACTTTTGTTAGAAAAAGTTATACTAATCTGATTAATTTTGACACAGTTTACTGTTGGTCAGATTCCATGGTATCTCTTGCTTGGTTATCATCGTCTCCACATCGATGGAAAACATTTATAGCCAACAGAGTAAGTCACATACAAGACATTTTGCCTACTGCTTCTTGGCATTATGTTCCTTCAGCGCTCAATCCCGCTGATTGCGCTAGTCGTGGTCAAACTCCACATCAGTTGTTAAATAACACTATGTGGTGGTCAGGTCCGGAATTTTTACTTCATTCCAAGGATCTTTGGCCTACGCAATCTGTTCTAAATTCTCACGATGAAGAAATATCTAAAGAAGAAAGACACGTAGCTTTAAATGTCATAGTTTCTTCAGACAATTTTATTTTAAATTTATTAAATCGATTTTCTTCGTTATTAAAAATTCAACGTATTGTTGCCTACATTTTTCGATTTATTTCTAACCTTAAATTAAAGGTTAAAAGACATGATGCTTTTACTCTTGATGAGTTAACTCATGCACTTAAACTGATTATAAAACATGTACAGAAAAATGTGTTTTCTGACCTTTTAATTAAAATCAAACAAAATAGTTTATTGCCAAAACCTTTTAGAAGGCTGGCTCCATTTATTGATTTAGAAGGTTTATTGCGAGTCGGTGGCCGACTTAAACAATCACAATTTTCATACGATGTTAAGCATCCTATTCTTTTACCCAAGTCACATAGAATTACAGAGCTTATTATTGAGTGGACTTACCGCACTTATTTGCACCCAGGATTAAAAACAATGCAGTATTTGTTACTTCAACAATACTGGATTTTGTCTCCCAAAAGTGCAATATACAAATGCCTTTCTGGATGTGTTCGATGCTTTAGATGCAAACCCAAGTCATATAGTCCGTATATGGCCGACTTACCTGCTCTCAGGGTGTCTCCTATTCGAGCATTTTCTTCGGTCTGTATAGATTTTGCGGGACCGATTTCTCTGTTAATGAGTAAACATCGAAGAGCTAAAACTTTTAAGGGTTATGTTTGCGTTTTTGTATGCACCGCAACAAAGGCTATTCATTTGGAGGTTGCATCTGATCTCAGTTCAGAGGCTTTTTTGGCTGCTTTTCGACGTTTTGTCGCTAGACGGTAGGTGCCTATAATCAGCTTGTTGATTTAGCTCGCTGTGCCGCTGAAAAGCTATTAATTTCATGGAAATTTAATGCTCCAGGTAGTCCACATTTTAACGGTCTTGCCGAGGCTGGGGTTAAATCTTTTAAAAGCCACTTGTATAGAGTGTTAGGAACTCAAATTTTAACTTATGAGGAATTTCTTACTCTGTTAACACAAATAGAAGCCGTGTTAAATTCACGCCCCTTATGTTCTTTGAGTTCGGACCCCAATGACTTACAACCCCTTACTCCTGGTCATTTTTAGTTTTTGAGCCATTAAATAGTTCAATTCCCGATCCTGAACTTAAATTCTGTAAAAATTAATCGATTAAGTCGTTGGCAATTAATCCAGCGAATCCAGAATGATTTCTGGAAAAGATGGTCCCACGAGTATATTCACTCTCTTCAAGAGAGACATAAATGGACAGAGCCCACAGTTCCAATTGCTGAAGGCGCTCTTGTACTTATTAAACACGAACAAAAGCCTCCCCTTCATTGGGAAATAGCTAGAATTTTAAAATTACATCCCGGTCAAGATGGTATCGTTCGCGTTGTTACGTTAAAAACGGCTCACGGTGTTATGCAGCGGCCGGTAGTTAAAATTTGCCCTTTACCAGGCAACTAAATTTAATTGTTCTATTTTTTATTTATTTTATTACCTAATATCTTATTTTATTTTTTTTTACCCTACTTTAAAAACATTCGTTTTGGCGGGGTGAATGTTTGAGAATCACTAAATTTATTATTTTTGGGAATGTTATATGTTAATTATAATTTTTATTTATTTTTATGACAAACTAATGTTATATGAATTTTCCATTTATTTAATCCTACCGGTATAGTGTATTTTGCAAATTGATAAGGCACACAGGTTGTTAGAATCCCTCCCGCCGGTAGTACTGCAGAAAATCGAGACTCAACCACGTCGTGCATCCGATCCAAAGGTACCAAAAAAACCTTTCGTTATTGTTGCAAATAAACTTGAAATTGATGTAGTTTTGTGGATAGTGCCATTTATTATTGGATTTACTACGAGGGTACCCTCCGTTCCAGATGAATTGAATCCGAAACAGACCAATCTACAAAGGTAAACACTTGTGTGCTACCGTTCGATCAATATCATTAATTAATTCATTTAAATATAAAAATACAGTCCACTAATTTGCTAACTATTAAGTTTTCATAGTTTCTACTTCATTTTTGGTCCGTCGAGCCGGATTTCATATCATAACATACAAAAACTAAATTTATTACTCCAATTGGCAAGAACACAATTAAAGAACCAAATATTATTTCAAGATATGCTCTACCGGGTGATTCAAAAATCGATCACGAAACTTAAGAGGGTGATTCTACTTGACAAATTAAGGGTGGAGCTTCCTATAATTTTTTTTCAAAATGTTTTTCGTTTTCGAATTGCAAGCCGTCAAAGTTCAAGTTTTTATTTTTTGTGTTTTGAATTACTCGTTTACAGAAGAACCGATTTGCCTAATAATTAAAACCTAACCTAAATCGTCTGTGTTTCATCATTCTAGTAACAATTCACATTGATTATTTGCCGCTAGAGGGCACTTTTAACCTATATTGAAAATTGTTTTTTTTCTCATAATTTTTTAGAGTTGACAACTAAGTAGTTTTTGGCATGTTTTCTGAAAGACTGATGCCAAGCCTTTAAAAAAGGTGCTCTTTATTAACATCGCTAAACCCAACGATTTAGACGTAATTTACCCTTAAAAATTAAGTTTTAAATTTACTTTTCTCATTTCATTACCCCCAGCCACCAAGTAAATAGCTATCAAATTATACTAAAACTGTCAGTGTAAAATAAACTACTTAATTTATAAACTTAAAATAACTAATAATGGTAAATTATATAATAAGTAAATTCATACATAGATTATTGCGATATACATTTAATTGCTAAAAATTAATAACAGTACTAAACAAACTATAAAAGCTTCTCAAGATATCCCACATTTTCTTCAATACACTTCCTATGACATTTCAAAAAATGTCGCCTAACTCGATTCCTGGTGTTTCTTTAATAATTTGGCACTTTTCGATTATCCTGAAGAGAAGATCCTCGACGTTGATGACTGGAGTATCGTACACCAATTGTTTTAAATGACCTCAAAGAAAACATCCATAGGATTAAGGTCTGGTGACCTCGCTGCCCATGCCAATGGTTCACTTCGTAATATCTATCGCTCAGGATACGTTGCATTCAAATACTGCCGGACACGTATACTAAAGTGGGGCAGAGCTCCGTCTTGGAGGATCCACAAGTTGGCTATTACTTTCAATGGCCCATCTTCCAGATACAATGGAAGACGATTTTGGATAAAATCTAAGTATACGTCACCAGTTAATGGGCCATCAAAGAAATGAGGGCCAATAAGGCAATCTCCTATTATCCCTGTCCACACATTCAGTGAAAACCTACGCTGATATTTCTTTTCTACAACATTGTTTGGGTTCTCGTAAGCATATATGTGGATGTTATGTAGATTTGTTATGCCATCACGAGTGAAACCAGCTTTGTCAGTGAATAATATGAAGCCAATTAATTGATTATCGTGTTCATACTTAGCTAGGATCTGATTGCACATTTCCAACCGTCTCGGCCGATCATCCTCATAAAGAGCCTGCAGCTTTTGTGAATGAAACGGGTAGAGTTGTTCTTCTCTTAGTACCCTCCATGAACTAGCCTGACAGAGCCGCACTGCATTCCCAAGTTTTCTAGTACTTGGATTATCTTCAATAATTTCAAGCAATCTTTCTTCTAGTTGCACGTTTCTATCAGTTCTAGGTCTTTCCCTATTTCCATTATAACTTTTAAATGAACCACATTCTGCAAGCCTTCTGTGCACACTGAAAAATGTTTGAGCATGAGGGATATTTCTTTCCGGATAACTCTCCATATGATATCTTTTTGCCAACTCTGCATTACCATTTGCGATATCACAATATTCGATATTTGAATATTGATGATTAGCCATTATTAGATATTTTAAGATTATAAATTAAAAAGCGAATTTATTTAATTTTGAACTGACAGCTTTAGTATAATTTGATAGCTATTTACCTGGTAGCTGGTGGTAACGAAATGAGAAAAGTAAATGTACCACATAATTTTAAGGGTGATTTACGTCTAAACCTTTGGATTTAGTGAGGTAAATCAAGAGCACATTTTTTAATGGCCTGCTATCAGTCTTTCAGAAACATGCCAAAAACTACTGTAGCTGTCAACACTAAACAATTATGACAAGAAAACAATTGGCAATGTAGGTAGAAGTGCCCTCTAGCGGCACACAATCAATGTAAATTGTTACTAAAATGATGAAGCACAGACGACTTAGACTTTCTTTCAAATATTAGTTAAATCGATTTTCTTGTAAGCAGGGAATTCAAAAAAAAACAAGAAATAAAAACTTGAACTTTGACGGCTTGTAACACGAAAACGAATGACATTTTAAAAATATATATATGAAGCTCTACCCTTATCTTGTCAAGTAGAATCACCCCTTAAGTTTCGCGAATGAACCTGTATAATGGTTGGGCGGATTTATTTATTGGATAGTCTTTTTGTTGGGTACACGTCTGGAAAAAATGGAACCGCTTCCGTCCTGGTCCCGGGGTATAAGAGCTGACCCTGTTCAGCCTTATTGACCCCTATGAACTGGCCGGTGGCCTGAAACAAAATAAAATAAAAACCCCCAAAAACCCAAAACATTCTAATTAAAATCGTCATTTCGGTGGCAAGTCTGCCACCGTTGCGTTGTCAAGTTAAAAAATATTAAAAAATAAACTAATATTTAAATTAGAAATGATTAAAATTTTATGCTTTCGAATATCGCAAACTGAAAATAGTTTGACATATGTGTCATGCATAAGTGACATAAGTTATTGGTATATTAATTTTTGTAAGACAAAAAGCTGAGGAGCTAGTTGATTTTTAGTTTTCCCGAAGATACTTCAGTATCGAGCAAAGGCAATCAAGTGTTATTTAAATTAACTGCAATTGATGCTAGGGTGATGCATCGCCGGGTGGGACATAGGAAATCCCATGTAATTTTTAATGGGGTCAATTATTGGCTCCCTTAATTATATTAGAGAACAATTCTATTGCAGTTTATCGAAAAGCATGCAAATCTACGTCTATGGTAAACACTTTAGATTTTTCGGTTAACCCGTTTGCTAATTAGATGCTAATATATTTTTAAAAATTGTTACATTATTATCGCCTCATATTTATGAACAACAATAAAAATACCAGTTAGCGTGACATAACGTTGTCATTTTGAAATGTGTGCTTTATTATTATCAAAAAATCGTAAAGTGATTAAATATGTATTTATACAAACGAATTAAGTTAAGTTAAACTAAACTAGAGTAGCAAATGTCAAAAACTTATGACAAAATAAACATTTTTTCTTTTTTGATAGTAAATTTAATACATTAGAAACCAAAACGTCGAAATCTAAATCTGATTATTCCTCATAAATAGTTTCCCTATAATATTTTAATAGATTTCAAAATTTATTTGAAATAAAAACAGCACTTTTTAAAAAGACACGTTTTCTGTTTTTTCAAAAATCAAACAAGAAACAGCCATCATCAAAACGGCATTAGATTAACTAACGAATGGCCTACAAGTTTTCCATTTAACCATCATTCTATCTTTTATAGTTTGCAATATCCCAATACATTCACTACCAATTTTGGACAAACTGTATGGCGGGGTGAAAATATTCGTTGATATTTAGTCAAAAGAAATTCCCGTAAATAAGTCTTAAAAGGGTAATTAGTATGAAATCCTTTTGCTGGCCCAGGCACAATAACAGCAAGAGATTTTCTAACACATTTTTCAAATAGAAGTTTTTATAAAAAAAAAACAAGTATTAAAAACCCATAAAAAAATCTACAATACTTTAAACAATATATCTGTTTTATTTGAAAAATCTACTTGTCAGGAAAATAAAAATCACTTAAAACTTACTCATATGATCTTCGTCTTTTGACCTAGATTTTTCTTGATCGGTGTTACTAGGGCAAGTGCAACTGAAAATAAAAAAGTAATTTAAAAAATGTTGTACACACCCATGTTTTCTTTTAATTAGAACTATAATATGTAATTACTTCCAATAAAAATCAGTCTAATCTAAAAAAATAAGTCCTTTATCTATTTTACTTAAAAACCTTATTTACCAGAGATATAAAAATACTTAAGACTTACCTATACGATCTTGGTCCTTGTTTCCTTAATTTTTTCGTTCGGTTTTACTACAGCAAGTACACCTAAAAATAACAAAATAGTAAAATTTTTTAGAGCAAATAAAAATACCAATGTAAGAAATTCAGTTTTTACTGATTTCGGAAATGTGGCCAAATATTTTGAAAGTAATATAAAATTGTTTAAATAAAACACTACGTATATTGTATTACTATTAAGATAATATGTAAAAAAGCTCTAAGAAAATTTATCTATCTAATTAGGTATTGTACTTAAAACATAATTTTCAGTAGGTTCGTGAGAAAGTCTAATTTTCTTAAAATATGTATAAAATGTCTTTATTCTGGAAAAAAGTCGAATAAGATATTGTTTAAATGTAATATCTGATTATTTGTTTTTTTTTTAATTTTGTATCAGGCGACCGGCCAATTCATAGGGGTCAATAGAGCTAAACAGGGCCAGCTCGAAGTCCCCGGGACCAGAACCAATGCGGTCCCATTCTTTCCAGTTTTATAGCGTGCACCCAACGAAAAGACCATCCAACTAAATATATAAACTTAGAAAAGAAAATAAACCAATAAAATTAGCTAAAAACTTTCATTTACTAATGTTTTTTTATAGTTAGAATTCCTAAAAATTTATCTTTTACCTGATAATTTATTTTTCAAAAGTAAAGTAACGGTCAGGCCGCAGTCATGCGGAACGATTTCTTTGTACATAAATTAACTTTAAATTATAATAAATCATATTTTATGTTTATTGGCAGAAATAATTAACATACAGCCAATAAAAAAATTCCATTAATAACAACAGCATTAAATACACCGATTATATGAAATTTCTGGGACTCTATATAGATTTCTCTTTTTGATAGTAAATTTAATACAGTCAAAACCAAAACGTCAAAATTTAAATCTAATTATTGCTCATAAATAGTTGCCCCTATAATATTTTAACAGATTTCAAAATTTATTTGAAATAACAAAAAGCACTTTTTAAAAAGACACGTTTTCTGTTTATTCAAAACAACTCAAAAATCAAACAAGACACAGCCATCATCAAAACGGCATTAGATTAACCAACGAACGGCTCACAAGTTTTCCATTTAACCATCATTCTATCTCTTATAGTTTGCGATATCCCAATACATTCACTACCAATTTTGGACAAACTGTATGGCGGTGTAAATATTCGTTGAAATTTCGTCAAAAGAAATCCCTCTAAATAAGTTTTAAAAGGGTAATTAGTATGAAATCCTTTTGCTGGCCCAGGCACTATAACAATATTTTATATTGCATAATAACACCAAAAATTTCCTAACACGTTTTTCAAATAGATCCCTGTATAAGTTTTTATAAAAAAACAAAGAATAAAAAACCCACAAAAAAATATAAAACTATTAAATGATAATATACAATTCTTTAAAGAATATTCCTCTTTTATTTGAAAAATCTACTTGTCAAGAAAATAAAAATCACTTAAAACTTACTCATATAATCTTCGTCTTTTGACCTAGATTTTTCTTGTTCGGTGTTACTAGGGCATGTGCAACTAAAAATAAAAAAGTAATTTAAAAAAATTTGGTACACACCCATGTTTCCTTTTAATTTGAACTGTAATATGTAATTACTTCCAATAAAAATCAGTCACAAAGCCAGGTTTTTTCTTAAGCTTACAATAATAATCTACAAAAATAAGTCCTTTATCTATTTTACTTAAAATCTTTATTTATCAGAGGTATAAAAATACTTAAGACTTACCCATACGATGTTGGTCTTTGTTTCCTTAATTTTTTCGTTCGGTTTTACTACAGCAAGTACACCTAAAAATTACATAATAGTAGATAGATAGATAGATAGAATTTATTACCTTAATATGCACAATATGTACATAGGGGTCGTCAATATATTATTATATAAATATAAATACCATAAAAAAATGTATAGATATACACAAATATACATAGACACATAAATATATAAAATGTAATTGTAAAAAGCACACAAAAAAAAGAATACAAATGAACAGAAACGTTAGCTATAAATAATTACTATAAATAAAGTTAAAATTTTGTATAAATATATACATAATAAAAGAATATTAAAATTGTCAAATCAAAACGCAAGCAAAGTAACAAAGTCTAATGTCGCATATACTCTGCAACCGAGTAAAATGCCTTGTCAATAAGAAATTGCCTAACGGCATTTTTGAATTTCGCACCATGCATATTTCTAAAGTCTCTTGAAAGCTTGTTGTAGAGAGTAAGACAACCGTAAAAAGGAGAGTTTTCAAAAAGGAGATTCTGTGTAAAGGAACATCTATAATAGTTCTGTTTCTAGTGCTGTAATGATTTAACTCTCCAAGTCTCCTAAATAGTTCCTATATTAGAATTTACATAAGTCACGCACTTAAAAATAAACACACATGGCAAAGTGTGGACTCTTCTCTGGATAAATAAAGGTTTGCAGCTGACACGCGGTTTAAGATTAAAAATTAACCTCAGTACTACCTCCCCAGGACACAATATTATTTGAAAGATGGCTGTAAGCCAGTGAATATTACATAGAGAGCAATCCTGAATTTGTCTAGTGATTTTTTAAGTTAAGGATTTCATAAAATGCCGAATTTAATCTTGCGCAGACACAATCAACGTGATTTTTAAAAGACATTGTGGAGTCAAAAATGGTTTCCAAAAATCTGGTAGTTTCAGAAAATTTAATATTTTTATTTATTTCAAAATTTGATGGTGGCGGTTTTTTAATAAAGAAGTTCATGTATACATTTTTGTTAGTGTTGATTATAAGATGGTTGTTTCGACACCAGACTTCCATATCATGGCATACAATTCTGATGTGATCTGAGAGCTCCTCGGGAGTATCCGCGGCCACCACCACTGTCGTGTCATCGGCGTACATTGTAACACTTCCTGTACTAATATTGTGTGATAAATCATTGACATAGAGTAAGAACATTAATGGTCCCAGGAAAGATCCCTGAGGAACTCCCATACACACAGGCCTTGATTCCGACGTAGCACCACCATATTTTACGACCATTTCACGCCCAGACAAATAGGATTCAATCCACTTAGACGGCTTACCACGGATACCCATATTATATAGTTTTGAGAGCAAAATACTTCTATTTACAGTATCAAAGGCTATAGATAAGTCAAAGAAAAGAGCCACTACAAATTTCCCTTGATCCAAATTACTATAGGCATAATTTAATACGTTGTATCTTGCTGTTTCAATTGATTTACAAAACCATGTTGACATTTATTAAGAATACTATACCTAGTAAGAAAATTCATTATTTTATCATAAACCATTTTTTCAGTAACCTTTGAGAATATACTAAAAATAGATATTTGACGATTATTTTCCTTGTCTCCTCGATCATTTCTTTTATATTAATACTAAATAGAAAAAATTGCTTTTTAATGTTTCAAAAATTATTAGAGCATTACTCTACAATTGTTTCGCCTTTCTAGGGCTTCATCAAGAGTACTTCGTATACTAAATTTAAAAAGAGAAATATTTACAAACAGAACCATTTAACACGTTTTTCCCAAAATGGTCTATAAAATATTACTAGGGGTTTTATTATGCGGCCCAGATGTGGTAATAAATTTATTTATAATTGGCATATCTGCGAAATTTATTTGATCATTGGTAGAAAGAGTTGTATTGTCTATAAGTGATTTTTTAATTTCTAGTTGTTCATATAAATTTAATTTTTACCTTTGTTTTCTCTATGGAGTAGTTTAACATTATTAAGATCTATAAAGTGGTTTTGTTCTATACAATGTGTTGAAATGCCTGTGTTTTTAAACCATTTAAAATTGATGTTTTGTGTTCTTTTATTCTGTTTTCTATGCTCCTTCCACTTTGACCAATATATTCCGCATTATAGTCTGCGCAATTAACTTTATAAACCGCAGCAGACTGTAATGCGGAATATATTGGTCAAAGTGGAAGAAGCATAAAAACAGAATAAAAGAACACAAAACATCAATTTTAAATGGTGTAAAAACACAGGCATTTCAACACATTGTATAGAACAAAACCACTTTATAGATCTTAATAATGTTAAACTACTCCATAGAGAAAACAAAGGTAAAAATTAAATTTATATGAACAACTAGAAATTAAAAATCACTTATAGACAATACAACTCTTTCTACCAATGATCAAATAAATTTCGCAGATATGCCAATTATAAATAAATTTATTACCACATCTGGGCCGCATAATAAAACCCCTAATAATATTTTATAGACCTTTTTGGGAAAACGTGATAAATGGTTCTGTTTGTAAATATTTCTCTTTTTAACACGCTTTTATTAACTTGGGTTGTCACTATCTATCTATGTAACGGAATCTTTGAGCCTAATTTTTACCAACTTCCAGCTATTCGATTTCTTTGAAAATTTGCACACGTATTAAGGACCCATGACAATGCAATAATCTGCAAACAGTATCCCGTTATCCTGGTTTGGATCGCCAGGAAAAAAAAATCCATTATATTATAAAAACAACACCTGTGTTGCCATCTTTGGGCAACATCCAAAACTTTTCTCAGGTTTAGCTACTCTTGACAAAATGGCGAAGGAATTTTTTAGTGAATAAACTGGAGCATTTTTACATAGATACATACATAAATGCATATCGAACTAAAAAATGAAAAATAAATAATAGTTTAAAAAAACTAAAAACACGCTTTTATATGCAACCGAACTAAAAATTAGAAAATAATTTTTCATTAAAAAAATATTGTCACTTCATAGTAAAAAGCGTGGGGTGGATTTTACAATTTTTTCATAACTTTTCCCTCATAGATATTGGCAAATATAATAATTATAACATTTAATATATTAAGCACCCCACGCTTTTTACTATGAAGTGACAATATTTTTTTAATGAAAAATTATTTTCTAATTTTTAGTTCGGTTGCATATAAAAGCGTGTTTTTTAGTTTTTTTAAACTATTATTTATTTTAAATTTAGTATACGAAGTACTCTTGATGAAGCCCTAGAAAGGTGAAACAATAATTGTAGAGTAATGGTCTAATAATTTTTAAAACATTAAAAAGCAATTTTTTCTATTTAGTATTAATATTTAAAAAATGTTTCACAAGAAACCAACTGCGGATACAATTCAGTGCATTTCTTTTATATATTGGTATAACATTGGCAGTTTTAAGTATTGTTGGAAAAATACCCTCTTGTAAACTTCGATTTATTAAGAAAATTAATGGACAGGAAATATATTCTCTTATAGTATTAAGAAGTTTTACATTGATATCATCAGACCCTGCTGAATTTTTATTCTTTAACCCATTTATTGTTTTCAGTAGATCTATCTCTGTCAGTGACTCAACTACAATTGAATTTAAAACAAAAGGCACATCGACCAATGAATGAAAATTCAGGCAACCATATTTATAAAATAAAACAAAAAATATACTTTGTTCATAGTCACTTTAATTGAATATTTAGCCGTGAGAGCTGTTTCGTAGTACAACTACATTTTCAAACGTACGTTTGAAAATGTAGTTGTACTACGAAACAGCTCTCACGGCTAAATATTCAATTAAAGTGACTATGAACAAAGTATATTTTTGTTTTATTTTATTAATTTAAAATGTACGGTCACAAAGTAACGGACGAAACCATAAATTCTTTAACCATATTTATCCTTTAATTTTTTTGTAGACACAGTACTAAAATAATTTAAAAATTCATTTGCAACTTCACCCAGTTCACTGATTACATTATCATATACGTTAAGTTTAATCTTTTGAAAGTTGTTTATACCCTTATTTAATTTATTATTAAATATTCTTCAAACTTCCTTTGTACTATTAGTTGAATTTTCAATTCTTTGACAAACAAAAGTCTTTTGCTTTTTTAATCTGCTGCCTATAATGATTTTTTACATTCTTATATTGTCGTATTATATCATCAGTCCCAATGTACTTTTGTAGCCAGTGCAGCCTATCTAATTCCCTTTTTATGGTTTTTAGATCGTTATTGTACCAATTTATTGGACGTTTGTTATATGTATCTCCTTTAAGAACCTGTATCTTGTATGGACAGCAACAATTTAAACAATATAAAATTAAATCAATAAAAAAACCATAAGTAGAAGAGCTAACGCACTACGAGCATCAAAAGGGTAGTTTTTACTATGTAATTTCATATAGGAGAAATTTAAGGTCCGAAAACACAATTTTATGACCATCTCAACCCCTAACGCAAAATTAGAATTTTTAATGCCCTAAGTCACCACGTGCTAGATAGGGGTAACTAACCATCGATGACGTCATCACCTAAACTTAAAATTGAAACGACCTATAAATTAAAAAGTCTCGCCGGCGCTGGGAGTCGAACCCATGACACCTGGCCACCTGCGTGAGAATCCAACGCCATATACCACTAGGTCATTGGGGATCTGATAATTAAAACGCCAAACGAGGTATAATTGGAACCAGACGCCATCACATATAAATTAAATAAGTCTCGCCGGCGCTGGGAGT
Organism: Listronotus bonariensis; assembly: GCA_014170235.1. Taxonomy (NCBI): domain Eukaryota; kingdom Metazoa; phylum Arthropoda; class Insecta; order Coleoptera; family Curculionidae; genus Listronotus; species Listronotus bonariensis. Next base: position 156,222 of record JACEGR010000332.1, on the reverse strand, counting down.
CGAACCCATGACACCTGGCCACCTGTGTGAGAATCCAACGCCATATACCACTAGGCCATTGGGTATCTGATAATTAAAACGCCGAACGAGGTATAATTGGGTCCAAGGTATTAGCATAACAATGAATCATTAGCGCATAGTTGCCGGAGCTAACACAGAATTTAGTTGAACACCTGCTGATAATGGCATAATTCAAACCGAAGCGGCAACGCTGCATACATAATTTCGCATAGTCAGATATCAAAGCGTCAAGGGCCTTAACAGTTTTTAACGTATATCATGGCTTCTAGTGGTTTGATTTTAGTCATTATTTTTTTAAACAATTATTTTTAATAAATATAGCACTAATTTTTAAATAAATATTTTATTTGAGAGTAAATAGGGCCTTAACAGTTTTTAACGTATATTTCGGTTTCTAGTAGACCGATTTTAGTTGTTCTTTTTGCTAATAATTTAATTTTTATAAATCTACAAATATTAATACTAAAATTTTTAATAATTATGTTATTTGAGTGTAAATAGGGCCTTAACAGTTTTTAACGTATATCTTGGCTTCTAGTGGTTTGATTTTAGTCATTCTTTTTAAACAATTATTTTTAATAAATATAACACTAATTTTTAAATAAATATGTTATTTGAGAGTAAATAGGGCCTTAACAGTTTTTAACGTATATTTTGGTTTCTAGTAGACCGATTTTAGTTGTTCTTTTTGCTAATAATTTAATTTTTATAAATCTACAAATATTAGTACTAAAATTTTTAATAATTATGTTATTTGAGTGTAAATAGGGCCTTAACAGTTTTTAACGTATATCTTGGCTTCTAGTGGTTTGATTTTAGTCATTCTTTTTTAAACAATTATTTTTAATAAATATAACACTAATTTTTTAAATAAATATGTTATTTGAGAGTAAATAGGGCCTTAACAGTTTTTAACGTATATTTTGGTTTCTAGTAGACCGATTTTAGTTGTTCTTTTTGCTAATAATTTAACTTTTATAAATCTACAAATATTAGTACTAAAATTTTTAATAATTATGTTATTTGAGTGTAAATAGGGCCTTAACAGTTTTTAACGTATATTTTGGTTTCTAGTAGACCGATTTTAGTTGTTCTTTTTGCTAATAATTTAATTTTTATAAATCTACAAATATTAATACTAAAATTTTTAATAATTATGTTATTTGAGTGTAAATAGGGCCTTAACAGTTTTTAACGTATATCTTGGCTTCTAGTGGTTTGATTTTAGTCATTCTTTTTTAAACAATTTATTTTTAATAAATATATTAACCTAATTTTTAAATAAATATGTTATTTGAGAGTAAATAGGGCCTTAACAGTTTTTGACGTATATCTTGGCATCTAGTGGTTTGATTTTAGTCATTCTTTTTTTTAAACAATTATTTTTAATAAATATAAAGTAACACTAATTTTTAAATAAATATGTTATTTGAGAGTAAATAGGGCCTAAATAGATAACCTCAAAGTTCTTACACAGCCGTTGTTATGATTGACAGACAAGTTATTAAAAAATCAACAAATTCGAGGAAACATATTTCAATATAATTTGTAAGAGTATCAGCCCTAATTTTTAAATAATTAGCCGAGCGCTAAAAGAAGAGTATACGAATGTCAGAATTAAAAAATAAATATTTTGGTTTCAGTACATACGATATTTACGATTTTTGTTTAAAAGCGAGATTAGGGCCTAAGAAACATATTTAAATATAATTTGTAAGGGTATCAACCCTTATTTCGAAAATATTAGCCAAGCGCTAAATTTACGTGAGTCAAATTTAAAAATTCAATATTTCGGTCTAGGGTAAGAACGCGAGGCGGGTTCATCTGTCATTCGAAAAATCTGACGTCATATTTAGGAATCTTGCGCAACGCATTATTTAGGGCGTGGTCGCATGTCATCTGTCAAATATCACGTGACTTAGAAAAGAAGAAGAAAAATCACAACATAACCCTACTTTTAAAGAAGAGGGGCGCTAGCAACATTTGGCGTTAGTTGCCTTTGGCATTAGGAACTTCCAACGCTTAGGGCTCCGAGCCCTGCGATAACGCCCCCCGCCTAAGCCCTGGGGCCCCACTCGTATTACAGTATAGTTATTTAAAAGACGGCAAATAACAGTGTTCTTATTTAAAAAGCAGTAATTTTGCCGTCTTTTAAATAATTATACTGTAATAAACTGTTTATTAATAAAATAACAGCGATATAATTTAAAAGACGGCAAATAACAGTGATTTTATTTAAAAAGCAGTAATTTTGCCGTCTTTCAAATAATTATACTGTAGTAAACTGTTTATTAATGAAATAACAGCGATATAATTTAAAAGACGGCAAATAACAGTGTTCTTATTTAAAAAGCAGTAATTTTGCCGTCTTTTAAATAATTATACTGTAATACACTGTTTATTAATAAAATAACAGCGATTTAATTTAAAAGACGGCAAATAACAGTGTTCTTATTTAAAAAGCAGTAATTTTGTTGTATTTTAAATAATTATACTTCAATACACTGTTTATTAATAAAATAACAGCGATATAATTTAAAAGACGGCAAATAACAGTGATTTTATTTAAAAAGCAGTAATTTGCCGTGATACAAGGAGATATATAGGTATATTATACAGGGCCGCCAGCGGTGCTAATATCATCACAAGTAGATATGCAAATTATATACGAGGCTGTCAACGACACTAATATTACCAAGTATACCTATCGAATAGCGAAAACCGCATGGTATATTAACCCATCAAGAGTAGGTTTCTTGTTTTGACAGGTTTCAGGTTGATTGATACAGTACGAACCAAGGAGGCAAAGTATGATGTGATTTAAAAACACACAACCACACCACACCTATCGGGGACTGACCAAGTCTCTCTGGACTTATCTTATCAAAAGTCTAAACATGAACAGGTAATTAAATATGAACAGCAAAATAAACAGCTGAACAGCCCTCTAGTTTCAAAATACAGTGTATTTTCCAAATACGGCACCGTTTTTCTAAAATACAGTGCCGTATTTTAAAAAACAGTGCCGTATTTTAAAAAACGGTGCCGTATTTTAAAAAACGGTGCCGTATTTTTAAAAACGGTGCCGTATTTTAAAAAACGGTGCCGTTTTTCTAAAATACGGTGCCGTTTTGTGAGGCCCCAGGGCTTAGGCGGGGGGCGTTATCGCAGGGCTCGGAGCCCTAAGCGTTGGAAGTTCCTAATGCCAAAGGCAACTAACGCCAAATGTTGCTAGCGCCCCTCTTCTTTAAAAGTAGGGTTATGTTGTGATTCTTCTTCTTCTTTTCGAACAGTCATTTTCTAAGTCACGTGATATTTGACAGATGACATGCGACCACGCCCTAAATAATGCGTTGCGCAAGATTCCTAAATATGACGTCAGATTTTTCGAATGACAGATGAACCCGCCTCGCGTTCTTACCCTAGACCGAAATATTGAATTTTTAAATTTGACTCACGTAAATTTAGCGCTTGGCTAATATTTTCGAAATAAGGGTTGATACCCTTACAAATTATATTTAAATATGTTTCTTAGGCCCTAATCTCGCTTTTAAACAAAAATCGTAATTATCGTATGTACTGAAACCAAAATATTTATTTTTTAATTCTGACATTCGTATACTCTTCTTTTAGCGCTCGGCTAATTATTTAAAAATTAGGGCTGATACTCTTATAAATTATATTGAAATATGTTTCCTCGAATTTGTTAATTTTTTTAATAACTTGTCTGTCAATCATAACAACGGCTGTGTAAGAACTTTAAGGTTATCTATTTAGGCCCTCTTTACTCTCAAATAACATATTTATTTAAAAAATTAGTGTTACTATATATTTATTAAAAATAATTGTTTAAAAAAAAGAATGACTAAAATCAAACCACTAGAAGCCAAGATATACGTCAAAAACTGTTAAGGCCCTATTTACTCTCAAATAACATATTTATTTAAAAATTAGGTTAATATATTTATTAAAAATAAATTGTTTAAAAAAGAATGACTAAAATCAAACCACTAGAAGCCAAGATATACGTTAAAAACTGTTAAGGCCCTATTTACACTCAAATAACATAATTATTAAAAATTTTAGTATTAATATTTGTGGGTTTATAAAAATTAAATTATTAGCAAAAAGAACAACTAAAATCGGTCTACTAGAAACCAAAATATACGTTAAAAACTGTTAAGGCTCTATTTACACTCAAATAACATAATTATTAAAAATTTTAGTACTAATATTTGTAGATTTATAAAAATTAAATTATTAGCAAAAGAACAACTAAAATCGGTCTACTAGAAACCAAAATATACGTTAAAAACTGTTAAGGCCCTATTTACTCTCAAATAACATATTTATTTAAAAAATTAGTGTTATATTTATTAAAAATAGTTGTTTAAAAAAGAATGACTAAAATCAAACCACTAGAAGCCAAGATATACGTTAAAAACTGTTAAGGCCCTATTTACACTCAAATAACATAATTATTAAAAATTTTAGTACTAATATTTGTAGATTTATTTTAATTAAATTATTAGCAAAAAGAACAACTAAAATCGGTCTACTAGAAACCAAAATATACGTTAAAAACTGTTAAGGCCCTATTTACTCTCAAATAACATATTTATTTAAAAAATTAGTGTTATATTTATTAAAAATAATTGTTTAAAAAGAATGACTAATATCAAACCACTAGAAGCCAAGATATACGTTAAAAACTGTTAAGGCCCTATTTACACTCAAATAACATAATTATTAAAAATTTTAGTATTAATATTTGTAGATTTATAAAAATTAAATTATTAGCAAAAAGAACAACTAAAATCGGTCTACTAGAAACCGAAATATACGTTAAAAACTGTTAAGGCCCTATTTACTCTCAAATAAAATATTTATTTAAAAATTAGTGCTATATTTATTAAAAATAATTGTTTAAAAAATAATGACTAAAATCAAACCACTAGAAGCCATGATATACGTTAAAAACTGTTAAGGCCCTTGACGCTTTGATATCTGACTATGCGAAATTATGTATGCAGCGTTGCCGCTTCGGTTTGAATTATGCCATTATCAGCAGGTGTTCAACTAAATTCTGTGTTAGCTCCGGCAACTATGCGCTAATGATTCATTGTTATGCTAATACCTTGGCCCCAATTATACCTCGTTCGGCGTTTTAATTATCAGATACCCAATGGCCTAGTGGTATATGGCGTTGGATTCTCACACAGGTGGCCAGGTGTCATGGGTTCGACTCCCAGCGCCGGCGAGACTTTTTAATTCATATGTGATGGCGTCTGGTTCCAATTATACCTCGTTTGGCGTTTTAATTATCAGATCCCCAATGACCTAGTGGTATATGGCGTTGGATTCTCACGCAGGTGGCCAGGTGTCATGGGTTCGACTCCCAGCGCCGGCGAGACTTTTTAATTTATAGGTCGTTTCAATTTTAAGTTTAGGTGATGACGTCATCGATGGTTAGTTACCCCTATCTAGCACGTGGTGACTTAGGGCATTAAAAATTCTAATTTTGCGTTAGGGGTTGAGATGGTCATAAAATTGTGTTTTCGGACCTTAAATTTCTCCTATATGAAAATACATAGTGAAAACTACCCTTCTGATGCTCGTAGTGCGTTAGCTCTTCTACTACCATAAACCAAGAAGTATTTAAGGAATCCGTAGTATTCAAGACATCCGTCCAGTCCTGTCTCTGTATCATACTAGAAAATGCAATGTTTTCTAGTATTATTATTTGAAAAATTTCTTAATTCTATAACTTTATTCTCAATTTTAAAATTTTGGTTTTTGGAAAACAAACTAAAATTAAATTTATGTCCAAGATGATCGCTAATGTGAGGGTTATGTACACTGCAGTTATACAGATCTAACTCCATATTGGTTGCTACATAAAAAATTACGTAAAATTTTTTAGAGCAAATAAAAATACCAATGTAAGAAATCCAGTTTTTACTGATTTTGGAAATATAGCTATGATCCTTATTTTGAAAGTAATATAAAATTGTTTAAATAAAACACTCCGTATATTATATCACCATTAGGAAAATATGTAAAAAAGCTCTAAGAAAATTTATCTATCTTATTTGATATTGTAAAATATGTATAAAATATCTTTATTCTGGAAAAAAGCCGAATAAGATATTGTTTAAATGTAATGTGTGTTTATATGGGTTTTTCTTTATTTTGTATCAGGCGACCGGCCAGTTCATAGGGGTCAATAGGGCTAAACAGGGCCAGCTCAAAGTCCCCGGGACCAGAACCGAAGCGGTCCCATTCTTTCCAGTTTTTTAGCGTGTACCCAACGAAAAGACCATCCAACTAAATGTATAAAATCAGAAAAGAAAATTAACCAATAAAATTAGCTAAACACTTTCATTTACTATTGTTTTTTATACTTAGAATTCCTAAAAATGTATCTTTCACCTGATAATTAATTTTTCAAAAGTAAAGTAACGGTTAGGCCGCAGTGAGGTACGATTTCTTTGTACCTAAATTAACTTTAAATTACAATAAATCATCTTTTATCTTTATTGGCAGAAATAATAAACACACAGCCGATAAAAAAATATTTATTAATACCAACAGCATTAAATACACCAATTGTACGAAATTTCTGGGACTCTATATAGATAAAAATTTAAGTTGGGAAATTCATATTGAAAGCCTTCGTAATTCCATATCACCATTGATAGAAATTTTATTTAAAATAAGAAATTATGTTACTCTAAACATTTTAAGAAATACCTTTTTTTTCATTAATTTATTCAAAATTACAATACTAAATTTCAGTTTGGGGAAGTGCATCACTTACAGTATTAAAACCTTTTAACAAAATTACAAAAATAAAATTATTAAATATATTCACCAATTACCGTTTTTAGAACCACCTATAAATGTATACAAACCAAACAAATATTTAGATATAGAATCCCTATTTAAGCTAAAATTATGTACAGTAATACATTCAATTATTAATAAATGTAACTTTAAATACCGTCATAATAAAAATACACGGCAAATAAATGTCTTTAAAACAATTGTGATTAGAAGTAATTTTCGAAAAAATTAATCTTATATAATGATATTTTAACATATAATAGTTTGCCAGAAAAAAATAAATTTATAGGAAATACAAAATTATTTAAAAAACATTTAAAAGAATTTTTTAAAAATTAATAACTTATTTTTATTTTTAAAAATAAAAGAATGTAAATATATATATTTAACTATTATTATTTCCTATTATTATTAAGTTTTTTTTACTTTTCTGAGTCTTATGATTGTTTATAATGTATAATATTTATGTTTAAGTTTGTTTATTTTAATTAGACAATCCCTGTAAGTAGATATGCTATGTGCGTATGAGCTCATTAGGGGTAGTTTTCCCATAAGAAATACATGGGAAAAATTTTAGGTTCGATCTGCAGTTTTGAAGCCATCCTAAAGCCTAACATAAAATAGGTGATGATTTTAAACCACGTGATAAATAGGGGTAGTTTTTATAGATAGGGGTAGCACCTGACGTCATCACCTAACCATATATGGAACGACATATAAATTAATTAAAAAGTCTCGCCTGGACTGGGATTTGAACCCGTACCCCGCCTGCGTGAGAATCCAACGCCATATACCACTACGCTATAGAGGATCTGATAAACAAATCGTTAAACGGGGTCCAATTGAAGCCTGGGTATTAGCATAACAATGAATCAATGCATAGTTGCCAGACCTAACACTGAATTTAGTTGAACACCTGGAGATAACCGCAAATTAAACCGAAGCGGCAACGCTGTATATAATTTCCCGTAGCCACATAATAACCTAGAAATATGGACGTCGCGCCGCGGACCGACGCTTAGGGCTCCGAGCAACGGTTCCGGGGGCCCCACGATCGCAAGGGTATGTACCTGTTAACCTTAGTTGTTAAACGATTGACATAACCTTAAACTTTTTATGAGTGGAGTATTGTAAAAATATCGACAAAATTGTGAAGGTAAAAATAATTATAATCAAGAAAAATACAGTTAGTCGGTAAAAATACAATTAACGACTTACAAATATTTAAAAATAATAAAATAAGAATTTTTGTATATTTCCTAAAATTAATCCCTAAAATAAGACTTAAGGGTATTTTTTAAAAATATTTTATAAGAGGGTATCATGATTGATCGTTATTAGCCGGGGTACCGAAGGTACTTTTTCCGCTATTTGCGCAAACATAACTATAATGGTTTAGCCAGAAAATGAGTTTTAGGGTCTGCGCATGTTGCCAATGTGGCTTAAACAGTTTTTAACGTATATTTCGGCTTCCAGTAGACCGATTTTAGTCATTTTTTTTTAACAATTTATTTTTAATAAGCCTATAAATATTAGTACTAAAATTTTTAATAATTATGTTATTTGAGTGTAAATAGGGCCTTAACAGTTTTCAACGTATATCTTGGCTTCTAGTGGTTTGATTTTAATCATTCTTTTTTTAAACAATTTATTTAATAATATATTATTTTTTAATAAATATGAGAGTAAATAGGGCCTAAACAGATAACTTTAAAGTTCTTACAAAGCCGTTGTTATGATTGACAGACAAGTTATTAAAAATATAAAAAAATTCGAACGGTTCGCCGAACGGTTTGCCAAACGAAATTTTAACTTATTTAGATTCCTTAAAACCTTTAGAAACCGAATCTGCAATAAAATCGTCATTTCCGTTCGCAACTTCCGGTTGTCAGAATGTAGTCTTGTTTGGGTTTAAATGAAAGGTCTTGACTTGGACATTACGAATTAAATATTTTTAACAATTTTTGTTTTTCAACTTTTTTATTAATGGATATTTTTTAAAAATTTTAACTTATTTGGATTACTTACGACTAGATACCGAATCTGCAATAAAATCGTCATTTCCGACTTGGAGATTACAAATTAAATATTTTTAACAATTTTTATTTTTCAACTTTTTTATTAATGGATATTTTTAAAAATTTTAACTTATTTGGGTTACTTACGACTAGATACCGAATCTGCAATAAAATCGTCATTTCCGGTCGCAACTTCCGGTCGTCAGAAAGTTGTCTTGTTTGGGTTTAAATGAAAGGTCTTGACTTGGAGATTACGAATTAAGCATTTTTAACAATTTTTATGATTTTTAGCTATTTAATTATCACTTGTTTTGCAGAATTATGTTTAAATGTGAATTTTGTAACCACGAATTCACCCGAAAAGACAATTTTAAATGACATGGCGACTGTCGGACTGCAGCCAAAGTCTGCGAGCATCGGGCCTTAGCGGGAGATTGCCGTATTTTAGAAAAACGTTGCCGTATTTTAGAAAAACGGTGTCGTAGTAAAAAAACAGAGCCGTATTTTAGAAAAACAGTGCCGGATTTTAGAAAAACGGTGCCGTATTTTAGAAAAACAGTGCCGTATTTTAGAAAACAGTGCCGGATTTTAGAAAAACAGTGCCGTATTTTAGAAAAACGATGCCGTATTTAAGAAAAACCGCGTTCATCTTCTGAATAACGCAAATTATAAGGTCAAATATTGTGGCAATATTGTGGATAGATTAAATATATAAAGGGTTATCTTAAAACAAAAACAGCTACATATGAAACATAGAGATACATATTGTACTTAATAAAAATATATACAGAGTATATGCGTAACATGTTCATCGAGTGTGATTACTATTTACCAAAATATACTAAAAGAATTTTCTAATGATTGAACACTTTTCTTCTACGGAAACTAGGAACTTGTAGCAACATATACGGATAGACTTCATAGTCTATACCTTTAAAGGATAAATTTAATATTATATCGCTGTTATTTTATTAATAAACAGTGTATTACAGTATATTTATTTAAAAGACGGCACAATTACTGCTTTTTAAATAAAATCACTGTTATTTGCCGTCTTTTAAATAATATCGCTGTTATTTTATTAATAAACAGTGTATAACAGTATATTTATTTAAAAAACGGCACAATTACTGCTTTTTAAATAAAATCACTGTTATTTGCTGTCTTTTAAATAATATCGCTGTTATTTTATTAATAAACAGTGTATTACAGTATGTTTGTCTATTTTTTCCTGTAATAAAATACGTAATATTGATCCAAAAATACAAATAATTACATAAACAGGAACTCTACTGTAAACTATGTAAGAACACGGAGCTTTAGCGGAAAGTGTCACATAACTAGCACTACACAATACAGTGTCTCCTAGGGTCAACACCAGCCCCCTAATGAGGAATTTTTTCCAAGCCAGGCACATCCGTGCAAAACAACGGACCGCCCAAGTTAAGCGCGAAGATCAAATAAAATGTAATAAATAGAGATATGTATTGTAATTCAAAAATGTAAATAATAAACGAGTGAGATGCCTCTGTGAGGTATGCTGATAAAAGTGGAAAAAAATGGAATGGGTTTAAACGCAGGCGGTATGAGTTCGAATCCCGGTCAAGGCGAGACTTTTTAAATTAATTTCTAGGTCGTTCCGAATATGGTTAGGTGATGACGTCAGGTGCTACCCCTATCTATAAAAACTACCCCTATCTATCACGTGGTTTATCCCCTATTTTATGTTGGGCTTTAGGATGGCACCAAAACTGCAGATCGAACCTTAAATTTTCCCCATGTATTTCTTATGGGAAAACTACCCCTAATGAGCTCATACGCACATAGCATAACTACTCCTGTAATGAACTTTTATAAGTTAGTTGGTATTTATAAATAAATAAATAAATAAAAAATAAATATTAAATTTTCTTAAGCTGTTTTTAATGGTGATACCGGTGGTAACATACAGGGTAGCAAAAAAGTATATATTTTTTAAATGACACACCCTGTATATTATTCACCATTAAAAAGAGGTTTAAGAAAATAATACAATAAGTACATCTAACTTTATTACTTTCGGAAATATTGCCATCGAAAACAGGTACTTAAGTAATTTTAAAAGTACCGCCATTTTATAGTAGGTGAAGGTATTGCCTTTATATTCTAGGGTTGTAAAATAATTGTCAGGAGCTTAAAAATGATGCCCCACAAGGGGGTCTTGTGTGTCTATTATTTAATTTTTTTCGCAATAATGCGCAGTCATTTTGACATTTAGAGCAGTCATTGATATGTAAAAATTAAATACCTTGGTCATAAAATATTGTTTTAAGTTTTATGAAAATATACCGAACCGTTCAGAAGTTAGAAGGGGGCGACGGACTTTAGGACCTCATTGTATATATACAGGAAGAGTCAGAAGTCTGACGAAGCTCATTTACTCGTAATCCAATAAAACTATTTTAATTCCTTTTTTCGTAGGTATATGTATAGTTAGGCATAATACTCACATTTTACAAATATTTTGATGTATACAGGGTTGCTCATAAAAGCGTGACATCATATGTCAGTTATGTTTTTTCAATGGAACACCCTGCATTGTATATATTTGTTTGATTCCTTTTACATTATAACACATTTTTTTATAGGTTATATGGGGTTAAAACTTTAAATTTAGAAAATATTGTAGTTTCTTTTCGAAAAATAGAAAATTAAGGACATTTTTTATAACGCTACCATTTTCCCAATTTTGATTTTCTTTTGAAGTTGCCTGGGTACCTAGTTGACTACATAAAAAAAAAAATTCATAAAGTGTATTTTGATTATACGTGGTGTCAAGAAAACAGTGGTAAACTTAAAAAAATTATTTTTTTTTAAATTTTAGTTTCAGTTTAGGCAAATTTTTACGGATATCATAATTAAACTTCAAAATCAATATTATAAAAAAAAACTAAAATAAAAAATATTGCAAAAAAACTTGACTTAGGTATAGGAAAACTTCAAGAAAATGTACAAATAGGTAAAGGCCCAAAACAATAATGAAAAAAAAACAGGGTGTCCCCTTAAAAAACAATTTTTCTAGAAATAAAAAAAAATAATTATTGCAAAAACTACTTGACTTAGGTATAAGACAACCTTAAGAAAAGGTATTAAAAGCCTAAACCAATGAGAAAAGAAAATACAGGGTGTTCCATTTAAAATAAGAAGGTTTGAAGATTTTAATTTTTCCTAATTTGTCACTGTTTTCTAAAACATGATCTAAAAGATAATTGCCTGCCCAGGCAACTTAAAAAAAGATTGAAATTGGGAAATGATAGCAATATGAAAAATATCCTGAATTTTCCATTCTTCGAAAAAAAACTACAATATTTCTTGAATTTAAAGTTTTATCCCCCTATAACTTATAACAAAAAAGTGTTAAAATATAAAGGGGAATTAAACAAAAATATAAAATTAGGGTGATCCATTTAAAAAACATAACTTTATACAGTCACACTTTTGTGAGCAACCTTGTATACATCAAAATATTTTTAAAAGATAAGGAGTATGCCTAGCTATATACCTACAAAATAAAGAAATTAAATACGTTTTATGGACTACGAGCTTTGTCAGACTTCTGACTCACCCTGTATATACATATATCCACTTCAATCTTATGGCATCATAACACAAGACCTCGCCATACTCAACGGCGTCTAATAATTTGCGGCGTCCGGATATAAGACGCCGTAATCATTTTAACGCCGTTGTGTATGGCGAAGGCATACCATCGGACGCGAAAATAATAGCGATATATGATATTAAAATATATAGAGTTTTACGGATAGATGAAAATGTAGAGTTATCATTTTGGACGTATATCCGTTGGTTTGGTTAGTGACTGTTAATCATCTGACGTCAGTTAGATAGCATTGAAAATACCAAGTGTGATCTTGGCGAAACGTCTGCAAAGTTCCGCAATGAATACAAACGACCACTCACAATTTACAGACCACCGTCGTCGGACTTAATGTGACGGTATTATTAAGATATTTCTTTGTGTTATATACTAAAATTATATTCAAAAACAAGTTACCAACATGACGGGTAAGAAATAGTTAAAAATAAAAAAATAATAGCGTTTTACGAACGCTTACAAGCCAATTAGAAAAAACTGCGTTCTTAAGCCATTATATACAACTTTTTATATTTATTCGATTAATACAGACCCGCCAGTGTTGCCACTGTTTTTATACAAATTGGTTGTATTTATCCACGAGTGCAAACCCGCAATATAAGCAGAAATTCGGAGATTTCCCGCGCAAATTAGCTATATTAGTTTTGTGTCTTTTAGTTTCTGGACAATAGACGTTTAGTTCTGCTTATAACATTGATATTAAATAGTGGTTCCTTTAAAACAATGAAACCCCGTACTGCCAGAATATTGGAGCTAACAAAGTCACTTAGAAAAGGTAAGTAAAATTGTCCTAAAATAGTTCTTAAAATATTTTTCGGCTTATAGAATAAACTTTATCAGCTAAATTCACTAATGCCTAAACCTGGGTCTAAATATTTAAACCCCAAATCTGCATAAGAACTATTAATGAAATATTAACCTTTAGATGGTTTAGGGTTTAACTTGGTATTCTATTTGCTAAACCAGTCTTGTTTATCATTTTAATAGTGCTTATGCCTAAATCCACTGAGGGTTTAAATATTTAGATCTAAGTAGGTTTAAAGTTTGTGAATCTGGCTGTATGTGTTTTAATCTATAACTAAGTTAAAGCATTCACTTTTTAAACTTTTACAATCCTTTTCTTTAAGATGTGGGTACTCATGTTACGAATAAAGGTAGTAACGAGGAAAATGAGGATCCCCAGATGATCATTACGAGTTTGTAGAACAAGTTTATGATCTCTGTTTTGTGTTTAAGCTATCTAATGTTCTCATTGACTGTCCCGACCTTCTATCACTTGTTCAACTTAATGTTCTCTCTTGTAATCTTCGGAATTTTAATTTATATCATATCCGCCCTCATACCACAAACTATGGAATGCACTCACCGATTGATAGAGCTCTTCGTGTGCTGAACACCTTTGGTTTACGAGTGGATGTTTTTAACAGCACATTGTCTCAATTTAAATCTAAGATCAATCATATGGTTCCTTAATAAATTAATACTTTACTTGTAGCTGTAATCTTTTTGTGATTTGTATATAAATATATTTGATCTGCCTATATGTACCTGTTATTTGTTAGTTAGTTATCTAATTGTAGCTTAATTTAATGTTGTAGTTATTTGTTTCAATAATTGTAATAGTCATTGTAAAAATGGGGAATCCCGTATACTTAATAAATAAATAAATAAATATTAATAAATAAATAAATAAATAAATAAATAAATTGAATTAAATAGCATGTTAAAAAATTTAAAATCTTGTGAAAGAAAGCTGTAGAAAAGATTCTAAAATTACCAGAAAGAAGCACAGATAAAAGAAATGCTATAATTCTCTTAAGGCAAAAAGGAAATCCTATTTTGCAAAGAGAACAGAACATTCTAAGGCCTATTAAAAAATTCATTAATAAGGAAAATAGCATAGACAATATAAACTATTTTATTTGCGTTAATTGCTACGGAATTATTAAACAATTAAAATTAACTATGAATGCTGGAGGAGGTTATACCCAACTAAAAAAGGTGACTGAAAGTATGGAAATACCTTGTTTCAGTTTTACTATTTACAAGAAACTTCACTCAAAGGTATGTAATGCCTGGGAACAAATAGCTTGCGAATCTATGAAGGAAGCGGCCAAAGAGGAGGCAAAAATGGTGATCGAAAGTGGAAGTGTTGACAAAAATGGAACACCAATGATTACAGTGGTTTGTGATGGGAGTTGGGCTAAAAGGTCTTATCGTGGTGGTGGAAATTATAATTCTCTATCTGGTGTTGCCGCGATTGTTGGTGTCAAATCCCAAAAAATTCTATATTTGGGAGTCAAAAATAAGTATTGCTGCATTTGTCAACAAGCTGAAAATAATAATTGTACTCCTACAACACATACCTGCTATAAAAATTGGAATTCATCATCGACAGCTATGGAAGCAGCAATAATTGCAGAAGGATTTTGCTCTACTATTTTATATGTACAGTATTATCTATAATAAGATGATCGCTGATGGAGACAGCAGCTGTTATAACAAAATTCTAGATAGTAGACCCTACGAGGAATGTACTGTACAGAAGATAGAGTGCACTAATCATTTGTTGAGAAATTATTGTAATAAGTTTAGGGAACTGTGTAAAACAAAGAACGTACCATGGAGCCTGAAAAACATAATATCGAAGAATATAATTAGATGTAGAGCTGCTATAACAAAAGCAGTACAATATAGGAAATCTCAACTAATAAGTAATGAAGAAAAAATAAAAAATTTAAAACGGGATATTATTAATAGCGTGAGTCATATATTTGGGAAACATAAAGACTGTTACCAAATTGGATATTTTTGTAAGAAAACGGAACCAGATAAGGATAATTATATAGAAGACTTTAATTCATTTGGCATAGAAGAAAAAATGATGGACGCGGTTAGGTATCTAGCTCGTCACGCAAGCAGTCTCCTAGAAAATGTTACTACAAATACAGTACAAACTAATAATATAACAAAATACAGAATAATTTAATTCTATAATATGTCAAAAAGTGGGTGGAAAGAGAGTAAATTTTACTGAGAGGAAGTTACCAAAGGCGATGTTTTTCTGCAGTAGTGGCAAGAAATACAAAAAGCAACTTTATAGTATTCACAAATATTTAAACGATGGTAATAGCCCAAGTAGTACTATAAAAAAAACTGGAAAAAAATCCTCAAAGAAAAAAAGTAAAATCTTGCAAAAAAAATAGTATTTTCATCTGGAGGTCCCGATTCTAGCTATGGAGAATACTGCGAAAAGTCCGATTTGGATGCAGACACATATAAATCCTTAGAGAAAGCATTTATGGAAAAGATTAATCTATCAAAAACTTTTTTAAAGAGTTAGACGAAAGAACTCGCCTTCAATCTGACTGTGCTGATGGAAAAATTACAGAAATTTGTTTTTAACTGCTTCGCTATTTGGTAAAGTTTGTAAAATGCGATTCACCACTAGCTGTGGCTCGATTGTATCAGGGATACTTTATAAAGATTTTTTCTCCAAGGCAACCTCTTGGGGAAAAACAATGAAGACCGAGCAAAAGGACTTTTAGAAAGTCAATTAGGAATTACCATAAAAAATTGTGGTCTAATGGTTATTGAAAATTGGCCATACCTTGGTGCTACTCCAAAAGGTATTGATGAGAAAAATGAATTTATCGTAGAAATAAAATGCCCATTCACTGCAAGGAACTTTAATATTAAAGAAGCTTTATCAAAAAAACTTATTAACTACTTATATAAGGAAGATGATAAGTACTATAAGTAAAAATCATGATTACTTTTACCAGATTCAAGGACAGCTAAATATTGCATCAAAAGAAAAATGTTTATTTTTGGTGTGGACCTTAAAAGAAATTATTACTATTGAAATAAAAGTGGATAAAGAATTCTTTCAAACAGTTATGTTGCCGAAACTGAAATTTTTTTATTTTAACTGTCTTTTACCTGAAATAATTGATCCAAGACATACACGAGGTTTAAAAATTAAAGATCCGTCTTATATAATAGAGGCTCAAAACAAAAATAAACAAGATTTGTGAAATTAATAATGTGTTTCATTTTAATGACCCTTTTTGCAGGATTTTAGTAGAATACTTTTCAAACAATGTTTTTAAAAACTTTAACCAAAATCAAGATTATGATCAAAAAATTACTCAGGTCTTTTTTATAAAATTTTTGTACAAATAAACAATGGTACTTCTCTCTTAAAGCATTTTCATGTTATCCCAATTTATTAACACTATGTACAGGGTGGGCCAAATTCGACGCTTTAAATAGGAAACTCATGTTTCTGTATGTTTTATAGAAGAACTGATACCCACGAGGCTTAAATTTTAAGTTAAACTTATTGGTGTAAACCGCAATTTGGTTTCTTGCGTCGTTTACTCGCTACAGCGTCTCTTAAGTTCTTGCTTTTTCTTTAATTCTTTATAACTTTTTTATTTGTCAAGATTTTTTAATTCTGTAAAAACATTTCTTTGGGAAAACATTTTTATTATTAATTTAATACCACAAATAAGAGTAAAAAATAATCCAATTTTATAGGTACCTATTCTAAATTATTTTGTTAATATTTTGCCCTAGAAACTTTTTAATCCGGTTTTATTAATACGTTAGTATTTAATGTAACAAACAACCATTATTTTTTATATTCAAGGTTGGTCATTTAAAATTTCCAAAAATAAAGAAATAAGAAAAAAATGTGCCACACTAAAAAAAAACTAAAATCATATCCGAATTCTGCATAAAAAGTTGCTGAAAAAATGTTTTTACAGATTTAAAAAATCTCTAAAAATTAAAATGTTATAGAGGATTAAATAATAATCAAGAATTTTAAAAACACGCTGTAGGGAGTAAACGACGAAAGACAGCAAATTGCGGTTTTTATTAGTAAATTTGACTAGAAATTTAAGCCTCGCTAATGGGGTTCCTATTAAAAGCGTCGAATTTGGCCCACCCTGTACATACATATATGTACATATGATATAAAATGTAGATATTGTAAATTTACTTTCTCAACAAACAGAACTTTTTATAAAGAGTGAATTTTTGTCGTTGAATGAGTGATAAATATTTTTTCCACAATGTATATAGAAAGTTTAAAAAAAAGTGTATTACATACAACAACAGAAATAAAATTGAAATTAGCGTTTTTAGCGGCATTCATTTTCGATATTATACTCATTAGCTCTACCGAATGCTTTATGCTACTAAAAATATAACATTCGATTTTAGGTACCCGTCGTTCGACATAAAAATTAAAATCTTGTAATCCGGCCGCATTGAAATCAGTCACCTGATCTATATTAAACTCCGCCTCCGAGCGTGTGTTTGATTACCTCCGACCCACCCGCGACCTCAGCATTGCCCGAGCAGTGTAGCGTCAATAGACTCTTAATTAGAAAATATTTCGAGATGACTAATTAAACGTACTCTATCTAAAAATCACAAATCCTAAAGTAAGATAAACTAGTTTTGTTATATGCTTTTGTAAAATAGGTAATCTTGAAATAATCAGTTAAATTTAAAGCCCAAAGTAAGATATAGATTTAATAATAATTTTTTTTATATAATTAACAAGACAAGAAAATTTAAAATTTTAGAAAATCAAGATAATTAGAATCGCCGGAAAATATATAAAATATGATTCCAATTTCAATATACAAATTTACAATATAAAAGTTATACCGAATACCATGTTCTAGATATAACTAACAGATAAGCGATTAGCCAAATAATATTTTAACAGAAAATCTTAAATTTTAATACTTAAAGTTAGAATGTTATGCCATAAATTCTACAGATATTATTTAGGTAATATGAAGATAAGTGATACTTAATTTAGAAAGATATGTTACAATTTTAGATATATGTTACAAATTTAGAGTGATATATAATACAAAAAAAATCTTTTTAACTTTGGCCATCAGATAAACATCTGCAAAATACAATTAAGTCGCCAAAATTAAAAACAGATAACAAAAGATACCTAATTTTGATTGATCAGATCAAAATTACGGAATTCAAAATGCTATAAAGCCAAAAATGGAGATAAGATAATGATACTTAAATTTAAACGGTAGATATACTTAAATTTTAAAAGAATAAGGTACTTAAATTTAAAGATAAAATATTACTAAGAAAAGGTAATTAATATTACTCAGAACAGTGATGAATCCTGGATAAATCCAATGCTTGAGGCTCCAAAACGGCGTATGCCAGTATGTCGTCTTTCACACAAAAAACAGGAGACTACTCAACCATAGAAAGTTCATCAAACTGCTAAGGGTAATACTTAGGATTAAAAAAGATCATTGCTGAAAAGATTATGGCATAAAAAACAATGTGGAGATAAAAATGTTGGTAACTGTTTAAAATATATGGAGAAAATGACTTATCTGTGACAGTGTCGTGAATCCTGGAATAAATCCAATGCTCAGGGCTCACACACAGTAGAAGTCTTCCCAACCATAGAAAACCCACGAGGCCGTCCTCCAAAAGATCAGTGAGCACACAATGTCCCCTATAACCACATTCTCAGCAACAAGCCAGTGTCATCTTATTAAACTTGATCATGGAGAAGAGAAGGTCATCAAAGAAATTAAAATTTTGAATTTTGAAAATATATTTGAAGTTGAAGAGGGTAAGATTATTCTTTAAAGTTGAAATTTTAATTTTAATTAGAATTTAAACTTAAATTGAATTAGGTAGCAATTGAATGTCTATTTTGAATATCATCTATTTTGAATATCTAAATTGAAGCCTAAAAATAAAAGAAAAAATAGTCACGGAATTGTAAAATGGCGGTAGTAAAAAAAAAAATTCCAAAGCGTATTTTATTATAATTTACCTGTTGGTCTGGCTTCATTTTCTTTTGGCGATGCTTAAACCTTAATCCATTTAAGATTCAAGAAATTAAAAACTTTTTAACAATCCAATCCGGCTAAGCCGCTCTAACTTTAAAAAAGTTATCACATGTTATAATTTAACTTCTTTCAAAAAAATGGCAAACACATGCCAGTTGCCTTCGTTATGGAATTTGGATGACAAAACGACATAAAACAGGCCAGATTTTGGTTTTATTGGCCAAATATTATAAAAATAACATTTACGTCCCTTCCAATTTATAATGTAGGTCGAAAATATAGGTCACTTAAATCTGAATAAATTATGTCGAATGCTAAGAAAATGAAATTTAAGGAAAACAAAATTTATGAAATACACCCCAAAAGCTGGAAAAACTAACATTTTTTATGAAATATCGAAACATAACCCAAACGAATAAAATGTTATGACTAAAGGCGAGATTAAAGGTAAAATTATAACAAATTGACTGAAGTAGGCAACCCATTAATTAGACAGCTGTAATATCGATGAATCAAGGACGAGTTCAATGAGTTTGACGAAAATTCTAGAGGCATAGTTAGCATTAAGTTAATTTTAAATTAAAATATTAAATTAAAAAATGTAATTTTAGCAAAAAAGATAAATTATTAATAAAATTATTAGAAAATTTAGACCTTGTAGCTAGCATGTACAAATGCTTGTTACAAGAGATGCAGTTTCAAAATGTAAAGCATTTAAAAATTAGTTTATCTCTTCATACTTCTTAAGCAAAAAACCTAACGGTGAACACAGATTTATTTTAAATTTAAAAAACCTCAATTACTTTATAACTGTTCCACATTTTAAGGTAGAGGACCACAGAACAGTTTTGAAACTTTTATCCCAGAACTATTATTTAACAAAAATTGATTTAAAAGATGCATATCTTCTAGTGCCAATTTAAAAAAATCAGAAAGTATTTAATATTTAAATTTAAAGATTCTCTGTATCAATTTAACGCATTATCTTTTGGGTTAAATTTAGCTCCATTTATATTTACGAAAATAATGAAAGTTGTTGTTAGCTTAATAAAAATTAATATTATTTTGATTTTTGTCTTGGCGATATCTTGTTATTATCAAAAATAAAACAGGAGTGTGAAAAACATACAAACATTACAATGACCCTATTGCAAAATTTGGGTTTTATTATTAACTTCGAAAAAACATTTTAAAACCTCAACAAAGCTTAACTCTTTTGGGTTAAAGAAAAAAATTATTGAGAATATTCCCAAATTACTAAATAGTGAATTTTCATTGTGGCAACAAAATATCGGAAAAGGTCAAAGTATAAAACCCAACCTTTTGTTATGGAGATTTTTTCAGACGCCTCTAAAACCGGTTGGGGTGTTTTTTGTAAAGGAAAAAGTTTTAATGGGTTGTGGTATGACCCGGAAAAAATATGCACATAAATTATTTGGTAATAAAAGCCGCATATTATGGACTTAAATCGCTCACAAAAAACAAAGGCGATATTAATATATTATTAGGAATTGATAACCAAACTGCCATATCTTGTATAAACTGAACGGGAAGTATCAAATATCCAAACTTAAACGAAGCCGCACGTTTACTATGGAGCTGGTGTGTAAATAAAAACAACACGATTTATGCCAGTTATATTGCGTCATCAAAAAACATTAACGCTGACATATTTACAATTTCTTAAAAATATCTTTTACAGTGGGGTCTCTTACTCTGTATTAAATTTCTGTTTGCACCAAATACACAAGATAACACTATTATTAACAGGTTTATAAAAGGGGTTTCAAATTTAAGACCACCAAAACCAAAATATTCAGTAACATGGAATCCAGATCCTGTACTTAAACTTCTTTAGGAGTGGCACCGTTTAGAGGCTTTAACCTTGGAAAAATTATCATATAAAATGGTGGTTTTGATGGCACTCACGTCGGCTAGTCGAATACAAACTCTGTCAAAAATTAAAATTAAAGATATAATACATTCAAATGAAAAAATTTAAATTCGAAAAATTAAAACGTTAGCTGCAAATAAGTCACATCACATATTAATCTTTCCCTATTATCCAAATAAACCGGAGTTATGTGTGGCATCGACAATTCTTACTTATTTAAACAAAACTAATACTTTTAAAATAAACAAGATTATCTCATTTTAACTTTTAAAAAACCACATGGCCCCGCTTCTTCTCAAACTATCAGCCGATGGATTAAACCAATTCCTAATCTCAGTGGAATAGACACTACCATTTTCTCCGGACAAAGCGTGCGTCATGCATCCACATCGGCCGCTTTAAGAAGTGGGGCCAACATAGAAATAATAAAAAACACAGCGAGCTGGAATTTATTTTCGGAAACGTTTTTTAAAATTTATAATAAACCTCTAATAGACCAAAAGTCAAACGGAAGCTTCGCAAAAAGTATTTTAAAATAAAACAGACGAAAATGAATGGCGCCCCATTATCATTGAAAATGTATTTAAATTATTTTTAATGTTATACAATAGATTTATTTTTTGTCTTGTAGGTATAAGAGAGTTACAAATGTCCGCAAAAGTTAGTAATTTATTATTTATTTAATATCAATATTATGGACAGATTAGATTTATTTTCTTACTATTTTTTAAAAGTTAATATACTTCTCTTAGAAGAAAATCAAAATCGCCTTTTTTTCTCTAAACATCTACAGTGTGTGTAATTATATAAAAAATAAGCGAAGGAAAATTAAAAGATTAATCGACTTACCTTAAGGATGATTAATCATAATTTTCCGAGCTGGTCCGTAGATATAATTACAACCCACCCTACCCAAATTTGGAACCCCTAAGGCGATTTTGCGATCGTGACAGGAATGATTATATGATAGAAACACTGGATGCAAGTGATGAGTAATGCTATTTTTTGTTTATCTAAAGAATGTCGTGTCAGAACGTGAGCCTATGGACACTACAGTGTGGTGTGTGTAATTATATCTACGGACAAGCTCGAAAAATTATGATTAATCATCCTTAAGGTAAGTCGATAATATTTCAAATTGTACACAAAACTTTTTAATGTTATACTAACGCAGTTTTTCAGAAAATAAAACATTAAATACACAGAACACAAATAAAACATCCGACATCAACTACAATATTTTAAGAAAGGAAACTTGTACTAAAAAACTAAAAAATCAAAGAAAGTGCGTATATATTATTAAATAAAGATAATTGTGTTGCATCAATTTCATTTAATTTAAATAACACTTGGTTGCCTTTGCTCAATACTGAAGTATCTTCAGAAAAGCTAAAAATCAATTAACTCATTAACTTTTTGTCTTACAAATAATAAATACACCAGTTACTTATGTCACTCATGACACATATGTTAAACTATTTTCAGTTTGAGATTCTAAAAGCACAAAATTTAATCATTTCTAAGTTAAATAATAATTAGTTTTTTATTTTTATTTTTTAAGTTCATTTTTAACTTGACAACGGTCGCAGACTTGCCACCGAAACGTCGTTTTTTAGTTCGAATTTTTGGGTTTTTGGGGGTTTCCTTTTGTTTTGTTTCAGGCGACCGGAAAGTTCATAGGGGTCAATAGGGCTGAACAGGGTCAGCTCGTATACCCCGGGACCAGGACCGAAGCGGTCCCATTCTTTCCAGACGTGTAACTAACAAAAGACCATCCAATAAATGAATCCGCCTAACCAATATAGAGCATATCTTCAATCAACTACAGAGTCATTTATATTGTCTGTTGGGTAGTTGACAAGCTACAGACTCCCTCTAGTGACCGCAATAAACGATTAAAGTGTATATGACGGTCAGGTTAATCAAACCTAAAGACAAGTTCTTAATAATTTTATTATGCTTTAAAAAAGTGATACCAGGAATTGTGGTTTTTTTAGTTAAAAGATTCAACTTTCAGTATAGTTTTTAAAACGCGCTATAAGTTGTTACACAAATTTTCCTGGCCCTAAAATATGATTTTTTTTCGAATGAGACATGGGACGGCCTTGATGATAATTGGATATCTTTTAAAAATTAAAAGCTACTGTTGATAATAAAGCTTAAATAAACCAACATTTTCTTAAGTGTCCATATTTATTTTAATTTGTTATATTAAATAAACTACTTAATATTTAATAAAATATCATCTAGAGACTATTAAAAGTTACTGAAAACCACCCAAATACCTTTTTCTATCACTTAAGTAGTTACCGAAATATTTATTACAGTATTCATATTTTTAAAATAACATCTCTGACTTAAAATGAATTTTCCTGTATATCATAATGCGATTCTTTTACGCTTTTATCCTAAAACATTTTTTTATTTTAAGTTGTAAAAATAAATGTTTAGATATTTTCTTAGTTTATCTCAATATTCCCCAGAAACTATAACAAAAAAAACCCTAATTTAATAACTATTTCACGATATTTAAGTAGGAAGTTTCAGGAACACATTCTTTAGATATTTTTATTCTTTAAATTAAAATTTTTGGAATTTTGAACCACAATGTATATATCATAAAGATTTATATTATAGCTCCTAATGACGTGTCCATGAATTACGCAAGACATTTAGGGGGGAAAGGGGTCGAGGTCAATCTCACCAAATCTCACTACAGGGAAGAGGGATCTATACAAATATCACGTAATTATTCAGTAACTAGAAACAGAAAAATGTTAACAAATTTTGTGGCAGCTCCCCCTCCACCCAGAAAAATGTAAAATAGTGATACTTTTTGGGTAGAAAACCTTGTTTTATTGTTCTTTAAAAGTATTTTGGGGCCATCTTGTTTTTTTTTTATTTTGTGAAATAACTTTTTATTTATATATTTACAAAAAATTATGTGTCCACTAAATTTTGTAGCTTCTAAAATAAAAAAGTTATAGTTTTTCAAGATAATGGCAAATGTGTTGTAATTAAAATTATGAAGTGTGATTAACTTAGGTGCGATATTTAACTTTTACAAGATGCAGAACAATTAAAAACCCTTTAAATTCATCTTATTAATTAAAAGAAAATGTGGTATTTTTTAACAAGCTCTTTAAAAATGATATATGTTAATGAAACACAAAGAAAATTGGCCACATTTCGTTCATTTTTTGGGTAATTTCTAGAGATACTGCAGTAAACACAGCAGCTTAGAGACTTAGTGACTTCGAGTTGGGACGATATAATATGACATGAAATTCTCGCGTACACGGTGCTTAGGAAATTGTGTGTGTTACATACCTATAGCACAAGAATAAATATATTAACCAGAAGGATATCTCTTTTACCTTGAGCGGCGCAGGCTGTGACCTTCGAGGGCTACTAAACCGAAATTCTAAACCGAAATTGCCAGTGCAGTAGTGAAAGGCGAAGCAACGACTCGGTAACGGTCAATGTATTTTATATAGTTTATTGCGATACGTTTTATTTTTCTGGACTAATTACCTATCATGGCATTATAAGACAGCAAAATACAAATTGCGTCAATCCAACTGCAAGACAATTCCAAACAAGTTTTAGAAAAGTTTTTGCGTCAGATTGCTTAACTCTGGCACAGAAAACTGTGAAAATGATATGAATAATTTGCTTCTAAGAGTATCCGATGTAAATAAACAGAATGATAATTTTCCTATTATTAAACCTCCAACAGTGTCAGAAAGAGCGGATATACCAATTATTATTGACACAAGTTACCAAAAAGATACACTGCTAGAAACTAATTTCGTAAGATATTTTGCTGGATATCTAATTAAAAAATGTTTAGCTGTACATTCTTGCGAAATTTGTGAGGCATATTCAAAGGCATATCAAGATCTAGATGAAAGGACTTTGTTTTGTTACCATAAAGCATATAAAAATGCTAATTTAGACGTATTTGGAAATTTGAATATGCCTCACAATGACTTCGTAAAGTTTATTTCATTATTAGAAACTTTATTTCAAATAAATTTTGAAAGTATTGTAATACAAAAAAATTAATTCAAAAGTTTGAAAATATCTGCAAAAATACTAGTTTTTACATCTTTGTGAAAATTTTCCAATTAATTATTTAATTAAATTATTTGGTAGAGTTAGATTATTCCATACACTCAAATGTATAAACAAGAATTTCAAAAATGTTAAAAATAGAAAAATTGTCATATGGAAAAATAAATAGACACTTGTGTAAATTATACAATACATATTTTAAAAAACTGAAGCGTATCCAGAGTAAATATTATGATAGAAATGTCAATTGCCCAACGATTTTATTATTTGTCTGATCAATACCCCAGATTGATGAGAAGATTGGTGCGATCTGGTAGCTAGGACTTACCGAATTATTTTTTAGCTTTTAGTACAATAAAACCGTTTAACATAAAAAGTTTTTTTACATAATTTATTTTCAAGTTTTTAGTTTTGTTGTTAGTTGATACTTCTCATTCTATTGAGTTCGCCTTACTATAACTAACCAGAACTAACCAACGATTCTATATTGAAGTAGTTGTGGAAAATATGTAATTCGCCATTTTGCAGCAGCGTCCATCTTGAATTTTATTTTTTTATAGTGAGCTCTATTCTACCAACCAAGCCCTTTCATTTGATACCCATATTGAGGTAGTTGTGAGAAAAAATATGTAATCCGCCATTTTGTGGCGGCGGCCATTTGGATTTTAATTTTTTTATAGTGGGTTCTATTCTACCAATCAAGCCCTTCCATTTGATACCCATATTGAGGTATTTGTGAAAAAAAAATGTAATCCGCCATTTTGTGGCGGCGGCCATCTTGATTTTTTTTTATAGTGAGCTCTATTCTACCAACCAAACCCTTTCATTTGATACCCATATTGAGGTAGTTGTGAGAAAAAAATATATAATCCGCCATTTTGTGGCGGCGGCCATCTTGGATTTTATTTTTTTCATAGTGGGTTCTATTCTACCAATAAAGCCCTTTAATTTGATACCCATATTGAGGTTGTAGTAAAGTAATATGTAATCCGCCATTTGGTATCGGCGGCCATGTTGGATTTACAATCATAAAGAATATGTTGTATTGTCATCAAGACTAAGGAAGTGTACCAAATTTCAGATCGATCGGTCGTCAGGAAGGGGGTCAAATTTCAATTACTAGATTTGACCCAAAAAATAATTCCAAATAAATAACAAACAGGTCAAGTAAAACCGTTTAAAAATAGTTTTTACATCCTTGGGAACAATTTCCAATTAGTTATTTAATTAAATGGTTTGTTACAGTTAGACTATTCCATACCCTCAAATGGATAAATATAAACTTCAAAAATATGAAAAATAAAAAATTGTCATATGCGAAAATAAATAGACCCATTTCATAATAATTATTAATATATCTCAATACGACATATTATTAAAGCATCTGTTTTATTTGATTGCATAGATGTTATAAAATGCATTATAATAATATTAAAATATATTTTTAAGAGATAGGCGCCTAAACATGTTAATTTCTTAGGTACGCTCATGAAACGCCTGCAAAATATGCAGTTCGAGGTCATGAGACGCGCTAGGAGACATCAAAGAAGCCGCCTTCGAGATATCCTTCTGGTTAATATATTTATTCTTGTGCCTATAGTATAGACTGTAACAAATATATCATACATAAAGTAATACAGGATGTTTTAAAAGGAAGGGCCTCAGGTTACTTTTACAAAGAAAAACTATACTAATTGGTAATATTAGATAAATGATTTTTAAAAATTAGATATTTATAGAAAATTTAAGAAAATACATATGATATACAGAATGTTTAAAATAATCCTGCCGAAATTAGTAAAAATCAGTAATGATAAAAAAAACCGTTGTGTTTAGGTGATTTTAACTTTTGACTTTTAAAGTAAACAAGGGGGACTTTAGGGCTTTAATAAGTTTTATGTACAGAGTGTTTATGTATATGGCCAAAACATGCAGAGGTAAAATGTTTAGTAATATACATATAATTGTTTTTTTTTATTAATACATTTTATACAGTGCGTCTGATAAGTAAAAAAAAATTGATTCTCATATTTTATACTGGGTTGTTAAAGAATTCGTTACCAGAACTACATTATAGAGGGTATAGCCAAACCCTGTAGTTAAAAGAATATTTTTTCTATGTACGTGGTGTTTCTTAAATAGGTATTAAAAATCAGGTATACAAGGTGGCCCACCATATTCCACACGGTCTGTAGCTAGATAACCATGGGATTTAAAAAAAGTAAATACTGGAATATATACAGGTTAGATAAGACCACAGTATAAAATTATTTTAGTCTATACAGGGTGTCTCAAAAAGTGTGACGTATCAAAGTTTTATATCAAAGTTTTATTTTTTTAAATGGAACACCCTATATTTCATGACGGTTTTAGATATTACTTTAAAAAATAACTCAAGTTAGTTTATAGTACTAAGTGTCTAATTTTATTCGTTTTTGTGATATTTGATTTTCTTGAAAAATGAAGAGGTTAAATTAAATTAATGTTACTTTAACACTTTTAACACTTTAAACTTTATAATGTGTAACAAGATTAGAAAAAGTCTGCCATATTATACGTAGGTCAAATTATTATTATAATTATTAAATTATTTTTTGTGCTTTTTAGTAAAATCTGTTTTTACAAATTTTTAGTCCCAATGTATATTTAAATTAAAGTTGGCTGTGACATAGTAGCCATTAATATCTTTCTTGAGAAAATAACAACAACCATTTATTGATTACTAGTGTTTTAGTCAGTTTAAAAGAAATTTCAATGATTTTAAATAAAAACCCTTCTTCTACAACAACAAGATGATATAATACTGTTAGGATGTGAAAAAAATGGTTTATTTTAGTCTAGAGTTAATCCTGAAAAATATTCCAGGAGAAACCATCTAATAACCTTAATAGTTGCTTTACAAAATTTGACACAGTGATTATGGATAATGGAAGAAACGAGTTATAGGTCATAGAATGTAGTCATGAATTTTTTTTGTGAATTTTAAAAAAGTGGTAGATAATACAAAATCTTTTAATTTTGTGTTTGTTTCCAACAAATTTACATTTTTCAATAACGGCTTAGTAAATAGGCATAGCTATATCAGAGTCTAAAATTATTTTTTGTTCTCTCTGTATAATCTATGATCTCGATATGACCTAGTATGATAAGGCCGACTTTTCCTAATCTTTTAACAAATTTTTAAGTTCAAGGAGTTTATATTGTTAAAATAAAATTAATTTAATTGCACCCCTGCATTTTGAAAAAAATCAAATATTACAAAAACGAATAAAATTAGACATTTGGTACTATTAACAAACTTAAATTATTTTGTTATGTTAAATCTAAAACCGTCATAAAATATAGGGTGTTTCACTTGAAAAAATATAACTTTGATACGTCAAACTTTTTTGAGACATCCTGTATAGAATAAAATAATTTTATACTGTGGTCTTATCCGACCTATATATGTTTCGGTATTTCCTTTTTTAAAAACCCCATGGTTATCCAGCTACAGACCCTGTCGCATTGGGTGGGCCACCCAGTATTATAATATTTTGTGTGCCTTATATGTACCGGGTGGCCAAATAAGCGAAGTAAGCGGCTGTATCTCGGAAATCGCTTAACGTACGACCTTTCGGTAAAAAATATTGTTATGAATGTGGCCAAGAGAAATTGCTGGAAATTATTCTCAAGTTTGTAAAATGTCCGCTAGGGGGCGTAATAATTATTTAAATTACAAAAATAAGTTTTATCTATAAGTTGCCGAATTAAGGTATACCGAAAATACATACAAATAAATCTTACGTCTATAAGGAATAACTTTGGTTCAGCACTTTTTCCTCAAACTTCTCAAATAAAGTAGTGGGGGTAAGACAAACATTGACTTATAAAATATGCAATATCTCGGGAACGCCTCATTGTAAAAATTCGATCTAGGTTTCATTTGAAAGAGTTTTTTGCTCTATTATAAGTGCTAGAAGCGAAGTATCTGTGGTTCTTACTACCATCGCTAGATGGCGTCTCTTTTAAATCCAACATTTTATTATTTTTCTCAGAAACTACAAATGCACTTATATGCACGTTATAGCACAGTTATATAGAGCATTAAATGCCTAAAAGAATAGCGCAAACCGCAAGTCTCTATCTTTTTTTTTCGCGGAGATATTAACCGAAAACCATTCACGAGACCGTGAACCACAATGATTTTTAAAATTAACGAAAAGACCCCCAATTGAGTTATGTTGCAAAGCAGTAAAATATCAGTAGGCTTTGGAAACAAAAAAATGTTTGTAAACAGAGTTGAAACGTCAAACGTTAATCTTGCATTTTGATTGTAATTTGAATTGATTTAATATGCCGTTTACAAATGACGAGGCTGTTGATTTGTTAGCTGTTTATTTTGAATGTTATCAAAATGCAGCAATGGCTGAAAGAGAGTATGCGATGCGCTATCCAAATCGCAGACATTACAGCAGACGTGTTTTTCCCCGCTTAGTGCAACGCTTACGTGTCACTGGGAGTATTCATCGACCAGTATTTCGAAAACGTCGTATTGGTAGATCCGAAGAGAATATTATCAATGTTCTAGCATATATCCAGTTTGATCCACACGTTAGTACTAGAACTTTGTCCTTGGAGTTGGGAATTACACGAACAACCGTTCAAAATATTTTACTAGAGTATAGGTGGGTATATTAAAAAAAAAACTAAATATTTTAGAAGTTAATCGGATTTCATTTTGATGCAAATTTGTTTTAATTTTAGACTACATCCTTATCATCTGGTTTTACACCAAGCATTGACTGAAAGGGATTTCGATTTGAGACTTGACTATTGCCATTGGTTTCTCAGCATGATTAACGAAAACCGTCAGTTTTTATCCACAATTCTATGGACAGATGAAGCCACCTTTAATAGCAATGGTGGGGTAAACTGTCATAATATGCATTATTGGTCTGCCGAAAATCCCCATTGGATGCGAGAAGTCCAGTATCAAGGACGATGGAGTGTCAATGTATGGTGTGGTATAATAGGCGGTACAATTATAGGACCACATTTTTTGACGGGACTGTAACCGGTAACGTTTTCTTGGAGTTCCTTCGAAATAGAATGCCGATTTTATTAGAAGATGTAAATCTGGAACTTAGACGTAATATGTTTCTGCAACTTGACGGCTGTCCAGCACATTTTGCAATAAATGTGCGAGAACATTTGAATGCCGAATATCCAGATCGATGGATAGGGAGAGGAAGCCTGTTTCCCTGGCCAGCCAGGTCACCCGATTTGAACGTTCTGGATTATTACTTCTGGGAAAGGATAAAAGATCTTGTATTTCAGTCTAGGCCTACAACGAGGGAAAATATGATCCTCAGAATTGTAAATGCAATTCATGGCTTGTCTAGGGCGGAGATTGAAACTGCCGTTTTTCTGCAAGTGGAAGAGTCGAACCACAAGAATAAATATATTAACCAGAAAGATATCTCTTTTACCTTGAGCGACGCAGGCTGTGACCTTCGAGGGCTACTAAACCGAAATTCTAAACCGAAATTGCCAGTGCAGTAGTGAAAGGCGAAGCAACGACTCGGTAACGGTCAATGTATTTTATATAGTTTATTGCGATACGTTTTATTTTTCTGGACTATAATATTCTGTTTAGTGATTTTTCTGTGAATTGTGTAATTAATTACCTATCATGGAAGAAGAAAGAAAAAAGTAGGCCTTGTTTGCAGTTTAAAAATTGTAAAAACAAATCCTACGATGATAGTGCGAACAAATTTTACAGATTTCCTCAAGACGTTAAAGACGTAAAAGATGTTAAAAATAGAAAAATTGTCATATGGAAAAATAAATAGACACTTGTGTAAATTATACAATACATATTTTAAAAAACTGAAGCGTATCCAGAGTAAATATTATGATAGAAATGTTAATTGCCCAACGATTTTATTATTTGTCTGATCAATACCCCACATTGATGAGAAGATTGGTGCGATCTGGTAGCTAGGACTTACCGAATTATTTTTTAGCTTTTAGTACAATAAAACCATTTAACATAAAAAGTTTTTTTACATAATTTATTTTCAAGTTTTTAGTTTTGTTGTTAGTTGATACTTCTCATTCTATTGAGTTCGCCTTACTATAACTAACCAGAACTAACCAACGATTCTATATTGAAGTAGTTGTGGAAAATATGTAATTCGCCATTTTGCAGCAGCGTCCATCTTGAATTTTATTTTTTTATAGTGAGCTCTATTCTACCAATCAAGCCCTTCCATTTGATACCCATATTGAGGTATTTGTGAAAAAAATGTAATCCGCCATTTTGTGGCGGCGGCCATCTTGATTTTTTTTTATAGTGAGCTCTATTCTACCAACCAAACCCTTTCATTTGATGCCCATATTGAGGTAGTTGTGAGAAAAAATATGTAATCCGCCGTTTTGTGGCGGCGGCCATTTTGGATTTTAATTTTTTTATAGTGGGTTCTATTCTACCAATCAAGCCCTTCTATTTGATACCCATATTGAGGTATTTGTGAAAAAAAATATATAATCCGCCATTTTGTGGCGGCGGCCATCTTGGATTTTATTTTTTCATAGTGGGTTCTATTCTACCAATAAAGCCCTTTAATTTGATACCCATATTGAGGTTGAAGTAAAGTAATATGTAATCCGCCATTTTGTATCGGCGGCCATGTTGGATTTACAATCATAAAGAATATGTTATATTGTATTGTCATCAAGACTAAGGAAGTGTACCAAATTTCAGATCGATCGGTCGTCAGGAAGGGGGTCAAATTTCAATTACTAGATTTGACCCAAAAATAATTCCAAATAAATAACAAACAGGTCAAGTAAAACCGTTTAAAAATAGTTTTTTTACATCCTTGTGAACAATTTCCAATTAGTTATTTAATTAAATGGTTTGTTACAGTTAGACTATTCCATACTCTCAAATGGATAAATAGAAACTTCAAAAATATGAAAAATAAAAAATTGTCATATGCGAAAATAAATAGACACATTTCATAATAATTATTAATATATCTCAATACGACATATTATTAAAGCATCTATTTTATTTGATTGTATAAATGTTATAAAATGCATTATAATAATATTAAAAAATATTTTTAAGAGATAGGCGCCTAAACATGTTAATTTCTTAGGTACGCTCATGAAACGCCTGCAAAATATGCAGTTCGAGGTCATGAGACGCGCTAGGAGACATCAAAGAAGCCGCCTTCGAGATATCCTTCTGGTTAATATATTTATTCTTGTGGTCGAACTATGCGTGGAACAAGATGGTGGCCATTTTGAGCATCTAGGGAGACATTAGAACAACCTGATAGCAATCAATCTTTTTCAAGGCCACAATTTATTTTAAAAGAAATCGTTAATTTTAAAAATCATTGTGGTTCACGGTCTCGTGAATGGTTTTCGGTTAATATCTCCGCGAAAAAAAAGATAGAGACTTGCGGTTTGCGCTATTCTTTTAGGCATTTAATGCTCTATATAACTGTGCTATAACGTGCATATAAGTGCATTTGAAGTTTCTGAGAAAAATAATAAAATGTTGGATTTAAAAAGAGACGCCATCTAGCGATGGTAGTAAGAACCACAGATACTTCGCTTCTAGCACTTATAATAGAGCAAAAAAACGCTTTCAAATGAAACCTAGATCGAATTTTTACAATGAGGCGTTACCGAGATATTGCATATTTTATAAGTCAATGTTTGTCTTACTCCCACCACTTTATTTGAGAAGTTTGAGAAAAAGTGCTGAACCAAAGTTATTCCTTATAGACGTAAGATTTATTTGTATGTATTTTCGGTATACCTTAATTCGGCAACTTATAGAGAAAACTTATTTTTGTAATTTAATTAATTATTACGCCCCCTAGCGGACATTTTACAAACTTGAGAATAATTTCCAGCAATTTCTCTTGGCCACATTCATAACAATATTTTTTACCGAAAGGTCGTACGTTAAGCGGTTTCCGAGATACAGCCGCTTACCTCGCTTATTTGGCCACTCGGTATATGGGATATTTATGTATTTCTGACCAAAGTATGTAGGGTAGTAAAACCAGTAATAGCCAAAAATCCAGGTATGTAAAAATTCATTTTTAGGTTTCGGTTTCAAAAGTAAAAAAATGGGACATTGGTGCTTTGGTTTTATGTACAAGGTGTTTATGTATATCTGGTCAAAACATGTAGGGTAAAATGTTTGGTATTATACATATAATTGGGTTTTTTGTAATAAATTCTATACAGTGGGTCTAAAAAGTTACAGAATTAAATTTTTCTCATATTTTATACTGAGTGTAACAAAAACCTGTTACCAGAACTACATTTGGGTATACTCAAAATCTGTAGTTAAAAAAACTTTTCTTTTAATGTAAAGGGTGTTTCCTCAAATTTTGACAGCTACTAGCGACCTTATTATTCCAGTTAGAAAAAAAATTGTCGGGTATCATCCAGACCGTCCGAATTTGCTGCTTAAAGAAACAACTGAGAATCACCGGTAAACTTTTTGACTTATTTTATACTTTTTTTAATAAAACACCCTATATATTATGTGTTTGTTGTATAGCGTCTAAAATTCTCTTTTAAAAATATATATGTTGCCTATAGTTCATTCATCCATTGTTAAAATATTCGCTATTAAAGAATCAAAATATTACTAATTTACTATATGAAACAAATCACAGTAACCACTGGAAAACAAAGTTATCAAAAATGACATTTCCGGTGGCATGAGACATAACATTTAGTTGTCAATTCGTTTTTAAATTTTGATAATATTAAGTCGCAAAATGGGTTGTACTGAAGAGGAAAAAAGGAAATAATTTATTTCTTTTATAAGAATAATAAAAATGTCAGTGCAATACAAGCCGATTATCGAGTTTTTCATCCAGGTATGCCGGTACCGTCGTGAGGCTTTCTATAACATAGAGAGACATTTTAGGATTCACAAAAATTTGCAAAGGAAGGAAAGATTAGTGAATATAGGTGAGGACGAAGAATTAGAGATTGTATTATATTTTTATGGTAAATGACTAATTAGGACTTTAAATTTTGTAAAATTAATCTTTATGTGTGTTTGTCAAAAATCCTTCTTTTTCAACTGAAGATGCCGGTAAATATTTCAGTAGGTCTAAAAAAGAAAATTAGTATTACCCTTCGTAAATATGGATATCATTCATACAAAAGATAAGTGAATATAGGTGAGGACGAAGAATTAGAAATTTTATTATATATTTAAGGTAAATGACTATAAGGACTTCAAATTTTGTAAAATTAATTTTTAATATGTGTTTGTAGAAAATCCTTCTTTTTCAACTAAAGATGCCAGTAAATATTTCAATAGGTCTAAAAAAAATAGTATTACCCTTGGTAAATATGGATATCATCCATACAAAATTTTATCTGTTCAGAAGTTGACGGGGAACAAAAAGTTATTAGGCAAAATTTCTGCAGAGACATGCTTCAAAGAAAATTAAGGGATATCGATTTTTTTAAAAGATATTATAGAGCGATGAAGCTACTTTTACCACGACTGAAATGGTTAACAGGCGAAATAGTCATTTATGAGCATTAAAAACCCCCGCGGAATGTGTGAAATGAAATTTCAAGGCCGAAGAGCAGTTCACGTCTGGTGCGGCATTCTCAACACTCAAATTATGGGTCCTATTTTTTACGAATTTTGTTTAAATGTTGAAAGATATTTAGATTTTCTTGAGAACGAGATAGAAAATTATTTGGAAAATTTGCCTACTCGTCAGTATAATGAAATAATAAATAATAATGGCGGGCATATAGAAAATATATACAACTTTATATTGTTATTGTTAAAGCAAATTTTTATTGTGTTTGGTATTAAAATTGTGGATTATTTCAATGGTTACTGTGATTTATTTCATATAGTAAATTACTAATCTTTTGATTTTTTAATAGCGAATATTTTAACAATAGATTAATGAAATATAGGCAACACATATATTTTTAAAAAGAGAATTTTAGACGCTATCCAATAAACATATGTATAATATATAGGGTGTTTCATTAAAAAAAGTATATAGTCAAAAAGTTTACCGGTATTGCACAAATGTTTCTTTAAGTAGCAAATTCGGATGGTCTGGATGATACCCTACAATTTTTATCAATTTTTTTCTATCTGGAATAATAAGGTCGCTAGAAGCTGTCAAAATTTGAGGAAACACCCTGTACAAGGTTTTCCAAAATGGGTAAAAACAAAATGCAATATTTTGTGTGTCTAATATACAGGATGTTTATGTCCATCTGATCAACACATGTGGGGTTTAAAAGTTGGGTATACATATAAAATTTCTTTAAAAAATATATTATTTTTGCAAGGTATTTAAAAAATGAAAAAATAGAATAATTCCTATATACTGGGAATTTAAAATACCTGATACCAAAATTTAAAAATATTTAATCATTTGCATTATACGGTGAATCGTAAGTGTCAATTTGCTATAATTTCTACAAAAATATATATACTTACATAGCTGCCTCGATTTGACGTCGAAAAAATACAAACAACTTTCCATCTTCTGATAATAATTGTTTGGTGATTTATCAGACATATTTTTTTTTATCTTAACAAAAGTACACAACAATTTATATAAAATAAACTAATGTTTAGTGGATCACCGCACGAATGTAGACGTATAAATATATAGCTTCGTAGCGGCAGTGTGACAAGAAACTAAGGAACAGGTAGAAGCGTCGAGTAGAAATGAAATTAAACGACAATAGCCTAGCAGTGTTGCCAGGTATATCGTCTACCTGAAAGACAATTTCTACTTTTAAGGGCTTTAATAGGTTTTATGTACAGAGTGTTTATGTATATCTAGCCAAAACATGCAGAGTTAAAATGTTTACTAATATACATATAATTGTTTTTTTTTATTAAACATTTTATACAGCGCGTCTGATAAGTAAAAAAAAATTGTGATTCTTATATTTTATACTGGGTTTTCTAAGAACTCGTTACCAGAACTACATTATAGAGGGTATAGCCAAACCCTGTAGTTAAAAGAATATTTTTTCTATGTACGTGGTGTTTCTTAACTAGGTATTAAAAATCAGGTATACAAGGTGGTCCATCATATTCCACACGGTCTGTAGCTGGATAACCATGGGATTTTTAAAAAAGTAAATACTGGAATATATACAGGTCGGATAAGACCACAGTATAAAATTATTTTAGTCTATACAGGGTGTCTCAAAAAAGTGTGACGTATCAAAGTTTTATTTTTTAAATGGAACACCCTATATTTCATGACGGTTTTAGATTCTACTTTAAAAAATAACTCAAGTTTGTTTATAGTACTAAGTGTCTAATTTTATTCGTTTTTGTGATTTTTGATTTTCTTGAAAAATGCAGAGGTTAAATTAAATTAATTTTACTTTAACACTTTTAACACTTTAAACTTTATAATGTGTAACAAGATTAGAAAAAGTCTGCCATATCATACGTAGGTCAAATTAAGATCAAATATTGTACAGGGTGATCAAAAAATAATTTAAATTTTTCAGAAAATCAAATAGCCATATCTCTCTTATTTTAAATGGAACACCCTGCATTATTTACGTCACATGATGACAAATAAAATACTCTTTCAAATGGTGTATAGGTTGCCTATATCTATTTTTTGTGCTTTTTTAGTAAAATCTGTTTTTACAAATTTTTAGTCCAAATGTATATTTAAATTAAAGTTGGCTGTGACATAGCAGCCATTAATATCTTTCTTAAGAAAATAACAATAACCATTTATTGATTACTAGTGTTTTAGTCAGTTTAAAAGAATTTTCATTGATTTCAAATAAAAACCCTTCTTCTACAACAACAAGATGATATAATACTGTTAGGATGTGAAAAAAATGGTTTATTTTAGTCTAGAGTTAATCCTGAAAAATATTCCAGGAGAAACCATCTAATAACCTTAATAGTTGCTTTAAAAATTTGACACAGTGATTATAAATAATGGAAGAAACGAGTTATAGGTCACAGAATGTCGTCATGAATTTTTTTTGTGAATTTTAAAAAAAGTGGCAGATAATACAAAATCTTTTAATTTTTTGTTTTTTCCAACAAATTTACACTTTTCAATAACGGCTTAGTAAATAGGCATAGCTATATCACAGCCTACTTACATTTAAATAGACATTTGGAATAAAAATATGTTAAAACGGAATTTACTTAAAAAGTATAAAAGATAGGTATAGGCAACCTATACACCATTTGAAAGAGCATTTGGTTTGTCATCATGTGGTGTAAAAAATACAGGATGTTTCATTTAAAATAAGAGAGATATTGCAATTTGACTTTCTAAAAAATTGAAATTATTTTTTGATCTCCCTGTATAATCTATGATCTCGAAATGACCTAGTATGATAAGGCCGACTTCTCCTAATTCTGTAACAAATATTAAAGTTTAAGGAGTTTATATTGATAAAATAAAATTTATTTAATTGCACCCCTGCATTTTGAAAAAAATCAAATATCACAAAAACAAATAAAATTAGACACTTGGTATTATAAACAAACTTAAATTATTTTGTTATGTTAAATCTAAAACCGTCATAAAATATAGGGTGTTCCATTTAAAAAATATAACTTTGATACGTCACACTTTTTTGAGACATCCAGTATAGAATAAAATAATTTTATACTGTGGCCTTATCCGACCTGTATATGTTTCAGCATTTCCTTTTTAAAAACCCCATGGTTATCCAGCTACAGACCGTGTCGAATATGGTGGGCCACCCTGTATTATAATATTTTGTGTGCCTTATATGTATATGGGATATTTATGTATTTCTGGCCAAAGTATGTAGGGTAGTAAAACCAGTAATAGCCAAAAATCCAGGTATGTAAGGATTTATTTTTAGGTTTGGGTTTCAAAAGTAAAAAATGGGACTTTGGTAAGTTTTATGTACAAGGTGTTTATGTATATCTGGTCAAAACATGTAGGGTAAAATGGTTGGTATTATTCATATAATTGGGTTTTTTGTAATAAATTTTATACAGTGGGTCTAAAAAGTTACAGAATTAAATGTTTCTCATATTTTATACTGAGTGTAACAAAAACCTGTTACCAGAACTACATTTGGGTATAGTCAAAATCTGTAGTTAAAAACTTTTCTTTTAATGTAAGGGGTGTTTCCTCAAATTTTGACATCTACTAGCGACCTTATTATTCCAGTTAGAAAAAAAATAAAAATTGTAGGAGTATCATCCAGACCGTCCGAATTTGCTGCTTAAAGAAACAACTGAGGATCACTGGTGAACTTTTGACTTATTGTATACTTTTTTATATATATTATATATATATATATATATATATATATATATATATATATATATATATATATATATATATATATATATATATATATATATATATATATATACAGTGTGTCCCAAATTGATGATGGATGTATTGGGATCTCGGAAACCATAGGAGATAGAGAAACGGTTAAATGGGGAAAGTTTTAGGCAATTTTATGAGTAACATCATGCCGCTTACATAGTAAGTCTGGCTGTTCAGGTTATTGAGATATTTTCAAAAAACTGAAATGTTGCATTTTTGAAAATAGGCTGTAACTTTTTATTTATCAAAATTTTTAAAATCTGTGAAAACATTTTCAAAGCAACTTTTTATGTAGAATACACCTTTGTGGTCAATTTTTTTCGCCGCGTTTCAGTTTTCTGGAGCCATCATCAGATTTCTTTTTCTTATGGCGGCCATATTGGATTTTTACATTATCGTTTAAAGCAAAAAATTACAAATTCAGTGATGTATCACACTTTGCTAAAAAAATATAATTTAAGCAATGAAAAGAGAAAGAAAGAAATCTTGATAATACAGGCAACGTTGCATAAAAAACACTCGAAAAAACAACACGGAATAGAACTTAAACGCATAGAGGTTAAAATTAAATCGAATAAAACATATTGGTAAATCAAGAGAATCTTTTTATAATAGGTTTTTATTAATGAACGTCAAAAACAATGATACACAACGCAAAGAAACTTTAAACTTAAAAATTAAATATTTAACACATTAATGTTAAAAATGCTGGCCGTTTTTATTAATACACTTTTGACATTTTGTAAAAACCATTTTTGATACGCGATTTAACGTATTACGATTGATCGTGCCTAATACATCCCTCGTTCTCTGTTCAAGTACTTCTCTACTTTCGGCAGGATCAAATTCGTAAACCTCGTTTTTAGCATACCCCCATAGATAAAAATCTAAAGGGGTAATGTCTGGAGACCGGGCAGGCCAATGTACAGGGCCAGTATTAGAAATAATTCTTTCGCCAAATACAGTATTTAAAAATAATTGCACTTCCCTGGAATTGTGGGCCGGACAGCCATCTTGCTGGAACCAAACCCTGTTTAATTGTTCTGCTGGAATAATTGCCCTAATAGCCGGAATTATTTGGTTCTGAAGCATCTGAAGGTACCTTGCACCAGTGAGGGTCTCATCAAATATGAATGGGCCGATAAGTCGATTTCCTAAAAGACGAATTTACTTAAGTAGGTATACCTTTGACAATAATTATTATCAATTAATTAATTAATTGTAAATCAATAACTATCTGGTTATCAAGTAGGTATTGGTAGGATTTTAAAAATCACTATCTTGATTTATGTAAGACGTTGAGAAAGATTTCAAGAAAATATTTTCTCACCAAAAATGCCACACCATACATTAAATCCGAATCTTATTTAAAGCCTTCGCTGGTTTCGTAACTCTGGATTTTCTGTCGTCCAATGATGGTTATTATGCCGATTAAATACGCCACAGTTATTAAATCTTGTCTCGTCGGTCCATATAACATTGGTATAAAAATTGGGATTTTCACGGCATTTGTTTACGTACCAGTTCGAAAATGTCACTCTCCTAGGATAATCACCTTCTTGTAAGCCTTGAACTATTGTGGGTTTGTATGGGTGATATTTGTTCTTTTTTAAAACCCTATGAACTGTAGATTTTGGAATATGTATTTCTCTGTCGGCTGTCCTTGTTGAATTTGTTGGGTTCTCGTTAAAATATTGGCGAATATTATTATCACGTTCCTCATTTTCCTTTACATAATTCTTTGGTCGGGGTTTTTCGAAACTTCCAAAATTTAATAAATTTCTTACAAGCTTTGGGAAATATTGCAAATTAGGTTGGTGCCTTTCGGGATAATCTTCAAGATATCTATCCAAAGCATTGTTTGCGTTTCTCTGGCTCGCAAAATAACATTGAAGCATATCAAGTTTTTCTTCATTAGAATAATGTGCAGCCATCGCGACAGGTACACTTTAAAACCTAGTTTGAAATGAAGCCAGAATATTGTTATGTTTCGTGGAAACTGACAATTGTTATACCTAGGCCACTAGATATTTTAGGATAATATGTATCACTTAATAATTTTTAAAAAACGAATGGTTGCGTTAAAAAAGAACCGAATTGTCGCTTATTAATTTCTATTTTGTTAAAAATTTGATGTATCTGTAATGGCATTTGTCTTTCAAAATATTAATTAGGGATTTAGCTGTTGACTTTCAAGGGTTTATTGTATTTTATGGTTTCGATAATTGCTGATGGAGATCTATGGTACGAAAACAAAACAGGTTTACCAATATGTTTTATTCGATTTAATTTTAACCTCTATGCGTTTAAGTTCTATTCCGTGTTGTTTTTTCGAGTGTTTTTTATGCAACGTTGCCTGTTTTATCAAGATTTCTTTCTTTCTCTTTTCATCGCTTAAATTATATTTTTTAGCAAAGTGTGATACATCACTGAATTTGTAATTTTTGCTTTAAGCGATGATGTAAAAATCCAATATGGCCGCCATAAGAAAAAGAAAGCTGATGATGGCTCCAGAAAACTGAAAGGCGGCGAAAAAAAATTGACCACACAGGTGTATTCTACATAAAAAGTTGCTTTAAAAATGTTTTCACAGATTTCAAAAATTTTGATAAATAAAAAGTTACAGCCTATTTTCAAAAATGCAACATTTCAGTTATTTGAAAATATCTCAAAAACCCGAACAGCCAGACTCACTATATAAGCGGCATGATGTTACTCATAAAATTGCCTAAAACTTTCCCCATTTAACCGTTTCTCTATCTCCTATGGTTTCCGAGATCCCAATACATCCATCACCAATTTGGGACACACTGTATATATATATATATATATATATATATATATATATATATATATATATATGTTGCCTATAGTTCATTCATCCATTGTTAAAATATTCGCTATTAAAGAATTAAAATATTACCAAT
The DNA here is from genome assembly GCA_014170235.1 of Listronotus bonariensis. Classification (NCBI taxonomy): domain Eukaryota; kingdom Metazoa; phylum Arthropoda; class Insecta; order Coleoptera; family Curculionidae; genus Listronotus; species Listronotus bonariensis. The sequence continues at coordinate 114,536 of JACEGR010000332.1, read as the reverse complement.
TTACTATATGAAACAAATGACAGTAACCATTGGAAAACATAGTTATCAAAAAATGACATTTCCGGTGGCATAAAACATAACATTTAGTTGTCAATTCGTTTTTAAATTTTGATAATATTAGGTCGCAAAATGGGTTATACAAGAGGCTTTCTATAACATAGAAAGACATTTTAGGATTCACAAAAATTTGCAAAGGAAGGAAAGATTAGTGAATATGGGTGAGGACGAAGAATTAGAGATTGTATTATATTTTTAAGGTAAATGACTAATTAGGACTTTAAATTTTGTAAAATAAATCTTAATGTTTGTTTATCGAAAATCCTTCTTTTTCAAATAAGATGCCGGTAAATATTTCAATAGGTCTAAAAAGAAAATTAGTATTATCCTTCGTAAATATGGATATCATCCATACAAAATTTTACCTGTTCAATTTGCAGAGAAAGAAAAGATTAGTGAATATAGGTGAGGAGAAAGAATTAGAGATTTTATTATATATTTAAGGTAAATGACTAATTAGGACTTTAAATTTTGTAAAATTAATTTTAATATGTGTTTGTAGAAAATCCTTTCTTTTTCAACTGAAGATGCTAGTAAATATTTCAATAGGTCTAAAAAGAAAATTAGTATTACCCTTCGTAAATATGGATATCATCCATACAAAATTTTATCTATTCAGAAGTTGACGGGGAACAAAAAGTTATTAGGCAAAATTTCTGCAGAGACATGCTTCAAAGAAAATTAAGGGATATCGATTTTTTAAAAAGATATTATAGAGCGATGAAGCTACTTTTACCACGGCTGGAATGGTTAACAGGCGAAATAGTCATTTATGGACATTAAAAAACCCCCGCGGCATGTGTGAAATAAAATTTCAAGGCCGAAGAGCAGTTCACCTCTGGTGCGGCATTCTCAACACTAAAATTATGGGTCCTATTTTTACGAATTTTCTTTAAATGGTGAAAGATATTTAGAGTTTCTTGAGAACGAGATAGAAAATTATTTGGAAAATTTGCCTATTCGTCAGTATAATGACATAATCTGGCAGCCAGATGGAGCACCACCCCATAATGTCTTAGTTGTCCGCAATTGTCTTGACAATCGATATCCCTTATGGATTGGTAAAAATGGTGGCATTCGATGGCAACCCAATTAACAATTTTAAATTTCTTATTTTGGGGTTACGTGAAAAACACAGTTTATAAAGAACGAGGCGCATCGGTTGAGGAGTTAAGAAATAAAATTATAAATTACATAAATAATTTAGTCGAGAAAAAGCCTCATTTTATTATGAATGCTATTGATAAAATAGAAGGTGATTACACAAAGTGCCTAAATAATAATGGCGGGCATATAGAAAATATGTAAATCTTTATGTTGTTACTGTTAAATCAAATTTTTATTGTGTTTGGTATTAAAATTGTGGATTATTTCAATGGTTAGTTCTGGTTATTATTTCATATAGTAAATTACAAATCTTTTGATTTTTTAATAGCGAATATTTTAACAATAGATTAGTGAACTATAGGCAACACATATATTTTTAAAAAGAGAATTTTAGAAGCTATCCAATAAACACATAATATATAGGGTGTTTCATTAAAAAAAAGTATATAGTCAAAAAGTTTATCTGTGTTGCTCAATTGTTTCTTTAAGTAGCAAAGTCGGATGGTCTGGATGATACCCTACAATTTTTATCTATTTTTTTCTATCTGGAATAATAAGGTCGCTAGAAGCTGTCAAAATTTGAGAAAACACCCTGTACAAGGTTTTCCAAAATAGGTAAAAAAAAATAATGGAATATTTTGTGTGTCTAATATACAGGATGTTTATGTCCATCTGATAAACACACGTGGGGTTTAAAAGTTGGGTATATTAATAAAATTTCTTTAAAAAATATATCATTTTTACAATGTATTTAAAAAATGAAAAAATAGAATATTTCCTATATACTGGGTATTTCAAATACCTGATACCAAAATTTAAAAATGTTTAATCATTTGCATTATACGGTGAATCGTAGGTCTCAATTTACTATAATTTCTACAAAAAAAATATATACTTACATAGCTGCCTCGATTTGACGTCGAAAAAAACACAAACAACTTTCCATCTTCTGATAATCATTGTTTTGGGATTTATCAGACATATTTTTTTATCTTAACAAAAGTACACAACAATTTATATAAAATAAACTAATTTTTAGTGGAACACCGCACGAATGTAGACGTATAAATATATAGCTTCGTAGCGGCAGTGTGACAAGAAACTAAGGAACAGGTAGAAGCGTCGAGTAGAAATGAGCATACGTGAATTTCACAAAGATCCCAGCCAATAAAATGCAAGTAATTGAATTGGGTCCGAGAGGCTTGGTAATCAAGCCGACATCGGCCGACGTACCCCGAAGCAAATGGCGGGATTTGTTGTGTGAAGCAAGGTTAAGCCAACGGTTTTAAAGCACTGCACTTTGCACTGACAAATGTGTTGATTTGTTTTTGGCGCTTGCAGAAAACAAAGCCGTTCTTGTGTGAAATATTTTATAAGAAAACAGTAGTTATCACTGCTAATTTATTGTTCCTAGTTTGAGCATATGGTATAAAAAATGGAGTCGAAAAGGTAGGTACATTTAGATATTTTTAGCTTATTTATGTACATGTTTTTTTTTTGTTTAAGGGGTACTGAAACGATCTGCCGGATTTGCGATAAAACATTTTCAAACAAATCGGCAAGGAATAAGCATTTAAAAAGTTTCATCCCGATAGTAGTCAGGACCTACAGGAAAAATTGAAAAGGATTATGTGCCCTCTGTGTCAAAATAATGAGAAGTTTTCATTTTATTTAGATTTAAATACACATTTATCTGCTATTCATACCATAAATGTAAAATAATCTATTTTCTGTTTTAGGAATTTCGTTGAGTTTGAGGAATGGAGAGCATGTGAAAATAGAGAAGTAGACTATGCTTGTCGCACAAGAAGAACATGCCCTAATGGTGAAGTAGACATATTTTATGAATGCAATAGGAGTGATTCTTACGGTATTTAGTTATTTTTTATAATGGACATTGCATGGTAATATCATTTTATGTGGTTTTATAAAATTGGGTATTTAGGGTCTGCAAATGCATGTTCAAAGAGAAGTTTGAAAACAGGTGGTAGCATTCGCATATATGGAACATGTCCTTCCAAAATTAATGTTAGGATTAATAACACGGGTAAAAATAAAATATAAAGTTAATTAAAAATGTGTTAATATATTATGGTATTTTTCTAAAAGGAGAAGTCACTGTGAAGTTTACTGAAACACATGTGGGGCATATTGACGAACTAAGGACCAAGAGGCTATCTAAAGCTGAACAGGATCTTATTGTTAGACAACTAGAAGCAGGAGTTTCTACTGACAGGATTATTCAAGATGCAAGACAAATTGAAAATGAAACACTGAGAAGAAAAAATCTGATAACAAGGGCAGACCTGAGGTATTTAATGAGAAAGTTCAATATAGACAAGAAACGGCATGCTGATGATATGATTGCTACATGTTTAAAAATTGAGGAATGGAATAGAGAAGGAAAAAATAATGCTTTTTATTCAAGAAGAGTGGTAAGTAAAATTTCGTATGTATAGTAAATATTTTATACACGGTGATTCTTAACCTGTACGCATAAATTTGGGAAATAATTGCTAAAGGCAAACAGTGACTAAACATGAAAAAAAAGTTAGTAAAATGTTTTTAATTAGTAAGATAATCAATGATTTTAAATTAAATAAAATACCGCGAATTTTGAAGACAAATAATAAATCGTGAAGTATTTTTTGTTTTAGAAATAATTTAGTACAGTTTTTACACAGGTTTGTAAAATTATTTGCCTGGATTTTTTGTTTTTCATAAAAAAACATAAATAAGTAAAGATGTTTATGATAGCATTAGTAGTAGAACAGTCTTCTGTCCTTTCTGATTTTATTTTTACGGGATTAGGATTACAATTAGACCTTATTGTGATTATACTGTGTTATTGCTGAAACAAAAAATAGGTAAGAACTTTATATTTTGTAATTAATCATTATTCGTCCCTAGAATTATGCCTCTTTTGTTTAATTTTAAATAATTAGTTTTCCGTGACTCAAAATATTTTACTAACTTTTTTTCATTTTCGGTCATTGTTTGTCTTTAGCAATAATTTGCCAAATTCATGCGTATAGGTTAAAAAACGTATTATGCTATAGTGGAAAAATAAATTGTAAGTGGTATTGAATACTTTTAGGAGAAAGTTACTCTGGTTTAAGGGATAATGATTTTGCAGTAGGCTACATGAATGGTATTATGGAAAAGAAATTGAGAGATTTTAAACGGGTTATTTGTGTAGATGGAACACATGGAACAAATAGAAGAAATTATGAATTAACGACACTTTTGGTGAAGGATGAAAATAATATGGGTTTTCCTGTTGCATTTTTAGTTAGTAATAGGTTAGATCAACAAATTCAAGAGATTTTTTTAGGGCTCTTCGATCTAGGTTAGGTGAATCCATTGAAGCTGATTACCTTATGAGTGATGACGACCCCAAATATACAATGCTTGGACGAAAGTTATGGATGAGGAACATAAAGCAAGAAGGCTTCTCTGTACATGGCATGTTATAAAGAACTGGAACATACAAGGACGATTAAAAATAAAAAACGCGGAAATTAGACAAGAAATGAAGACACGGATGAGGAAAATTCTGAAAGAAACTGATGGAGCAAAGTTTACAGAATTAAAGGAAACTTATTTTTCTTATTTGCAAGAAGCAGGTGAAACTGATTTCTTGAGGTATTTGCAAACGTAAGTACAGTGAATAATAATTACATTAACCAATACTTGATATTTAAAATTTGTACTTAATATTATTTTATTCTTGAATTTATTTAGGAATATGCAAATATGTATTATTGTGTATTGAAATAAATTAGTCCAGTTTTTAAAAAATAATAATTAATCTATCTATGTTTTTAGCTATTATTTTCAGAGTGAAGAACGAATTATGATGTGGGCTCATTGTAACAGGATTAATGCAGGAATAAACACCAATATGGCAATAGAAAGTCTAAATAGGCTACTAAAATATAACAAGATGATGGGCAGCGAAATATTAGAGTTGAACGACTATTGGATTTGTTGGATGAAATTGTAGATGAGAAAATGTGGAAAAAATAGTCAGTGTTGAAAGGCCCAACTCAAACAACTACCAACACAAAGTAACACTAGAAGCTCATAGAAAAGCAGAAATTTATGGCAGGTAATGTAGAAATTTCAGAGGCTGGAGTATTTAAGGTAAAAGCTTGTTCAGATGAAGGTAAGTTTTACTTTGTGTCATATAATGAGTTATGTAACAAGGATTGTAGGAAAAGCTATTGTACAAAATGTAAAATATGTTTACATAGATATGATTGTCAGTGCCCGGAGAATACTGTTAAATTTGTACTTTGTAAACATATACATGCTGTAGCCCTTTATGAGCAGAGAAGCGATTTTGTTTTAGATTGTAGCAGTAATGAAGATGTAGATGAGACTAATTTACATATAGATGTGCCTTCTACTACCAAGCTAAATTATCAGGATGAAGTAGCTCATTTTATTCAAGAGAACCTAAGTAAAGCAGATCATGTGGCAAAAACAACATTTGAGGAGAGAAGAGAGGTAATGTTAAAATAATAAACATGTACAATGTGTCTTGACTGATGTGACTTGAATATTATAACTGCAACTTTATTATTTGTAGTTTTACAGACAGTTGTTCTTAATAAAAATGTTTAATTAAGACTCATTAAAATTTATTTTCATAAAATACATTTTTCTAATATATTAACAGTTTCCAATTGTCTAAGTATTCTGCATTTACTATTGTAAAAACAAAGTATATTTTTATCAAAAAAATATGTGTTGGATGGTGAATGCGCTGGGATTTGAAGTGGCACTTCGAAGAGTTCATTCTATTTTTATTTATTTTTTTGATTACTCAGGTTTAACCATAAAACCTCTTTGGGTTTAACAAGGTTTAACACATAAATAACTATTCAAAAAAACTAAGGCAAATTTTTTATTGTCAATGGCTCAAAATATTTTAAAAACATTTGAATACCTATCTCTATCTAACTCTTATATTTATATTGCCATTTCATTTTATGTTTGTAAAATGTTTTGAACCGTTGACAATAAAAAATTCGCGTCTAGTTTATTTAAATTTTTCCAAATAGTAATTTTTAATAAATATACAGGGTGTCCGGTAAGTCAACGATAATATTTAAAGGACTGGTAAAACAACTCTTAATCGCCCCAAAAACATAAAATGACCTCAGTAAAAAATCGATTTTTTTCAAGATATTGGTACTTTAGTAATATTTTCACACTTTTAAAACACCTTGTATATCATATAGCGATTTTTATAAATGCTTCTGCTATTTTAGACAATGCTAAAATTTTTATAAGGAATAACTTTTTTCAAAATATTAAATATAAAAAACTTACAAGTTTAGTTAAGTTCATCCGTGCCCACACTAAAGATTTTTCGAAGAGAACTTTTAGTTAATTGGTGGTCTTTAATAAATAAAATGGCTATTCGGTGCTACAAAACTGAAATTAAAACTAAAAAATATGAATTTCTTTAAGAGTGACAATCAAAAATCGGATGTACGGGATGATTTTGGCGAATTTCAAGTGCCAATATCTCGAAAACCAACGATTTTTTAAGGTCATTTTATGTTTTTTTGGATGCTTATGGGATGTTCTATCAGCCCTTTCAGTATTATCGTTGACAGTAGGGTAATAATGTGAACGCGCTGCACCCAAGCACCGTTAACGACCTAATTAACATAAATTAAACAGGTGTACATTAATTAAATTTATTGCACCCTTTTGCTTATTTAGGTAGGTCTTAAAAATGTCTCTCGAGAAGTGATTTAATGAGAAAAACCACAGGTGTTTTTTTTTATTACTGAATATATTAGTCTATATAAAGGGTTTGATTTTAACATGTGTTTTGAAATGTATTAAAATTTAAGAAGAAAAAAATGAGGTGTAGAAAGGGTTGTATTTTTAAAATAGTTACAAATTAAGAATATTTTTTTGAAACGGCATATTTTGTGTTAAATAAAAATTAAAATTGATTGATTTTTAAAAGTATGGGATATAATCTTAGAAAATCAAAACATCTTTTATCTTTTGTTTGCACAATAGAGGGATTTTTAGGCAGGCCCAGATAAATGGTTTCTTTTATGTCCTTGGGGTTTGCAGGTATCTTAAGAAGCTAGATTTAATTATATTGTTCTTTCTATGAGATATGCATTAAAATTTAAGGAAAATATTTTTTTACGCTGTGAAAAGGTTTTATTTTTATCATTAGAGGTGTGGATTATTTATGTGTTTTTAATACTAGCACCCAAAGAATTTAAATTTATTGCATCCTTTGTTTATTCACACAAGCCCTCATTCTAAAGTTTTTCGTGAGATTATGTCTTTGATAAAAAAATATATTTGTAGATTTAATTTGAAAGCCATGGGTAGTTTGTTTATTAGGGATTGTCCTAGACTATAAAAAGTGTGGGTTTTTAAATGTGTTAGTATACATTAAATTTTAAGAAACAATTTATATGCAGAATGGGGTTTATTTCTCCATTTCTTTTTACCGCGTTTTTGGGAAAAAATTTCGTTTGGACTATGAGATATTACAAAACATATGTTAAAAGTTACAGCATTCTTTGTTTTTTTCCCACAAGCAATAATTCGGGTAGTTTGTATGTCGTGAGAAATAAATATATTTGTGGATTTAATCAGAAAGCAGAAGGTGTTTTTTTTATTATTACTGATTGTCCTGGGTTATAAAAAGGATTTTGGTTTTAAATGTACAACACTAGACATACATTTAGGGGAGGGGGTCATGCAGGTGAACATCACATCATTTAACCTTGAAAATGTGTTCATGAGTTTTTATAGCCCGCCTTATCCTTGACCATGTATTTATAAGGAGGCGATGTAGGGGGAGTCTTTACTTCTTCATATGTCACATTATTATTCGGACGTTTGAGCCAAGAGAGGTTTTACATATTGTGTTAATTTCGTCAGTTAGTAAAAAGTGTTACTTTGAAAATGTCTCAGTACGTGTGTAAAAAGTGTCAAGTTACGTTTACTCGTTCATATTCTTTGACTCGTCATATGATGCACTCCTGTCCATATCGGTGTGTTGATACAAATATGGCTGGACCGAGTAAAAAAAGGAAGATATCTGTTTCGCCATCTACACCATGCATGCAGTCCTGTGATTTGTGTAATGTGATGGTGCCGCAAAACCAGATAATGGCTCATCAAAGGACATTTGAACACCGTAATAAATCTCGTGTTTCAGTTTCGCAAGGTGTGCAGCGTGTTAAATGTGCATTTAAAAATCGCATTGAATCCTACCATATATGCAGCGACAATGATCATATCGACTACAAATCATTTTTTGACTCAATAAAAGTCCGAGTATTGAGTGTTATTAATAATGCTTTGCAGATACACCAATCTATAAAAATAAATATGGTTGTTGTTGCACGTTACCATCTACCATCACAGGACACCTATGATTACAAATCATTTTATACACGTAATGAGGTCATAACAGTGGCAAGTGATCTTAACGAAGTCTACAACCTTTTCGTCGAGGTCATGAAAACACAGTCCACCGAGTTCCAGAAAAGAGATTCGAGTATGTAAAATTAAATGTGTTATATTTAACGTAATTATTTATTATGGTGTTTCATTTAAAATTTTCGATTTTTTTCTTTGGGGTCACATGAAAATTTTTATTTTATTTTTTTTTGGGTTGAAATAGAAATGAGCCCTTAATTTTAATACTAAGCACTTCCTTTTTTTGTTTAATTTAAAATTCTCTCATTTAAAAATCATGTATTTTTAATTATTTTTAAGCTATAGTGTTTATCACCATAATTTTTACAGAGTATTCGTGGTTTTAAAATGTCCTACAACATTTTTTATATATGTAAAAAGATGAAAAATTACTTTTGGTGCTACTACAATCAACTTAAAATGATGTAGAGCTTTTAACACCGCGAATACTCTGTTCAAATTAAAGGTTTTTTCAAAAAAAACAACCAATGTCAAGTTTTAAATATTTCAGGATAATAAAAAACTTTATCAAACGAACATACCTATATGGCTAACTATATATATATTTTTTTGTAATATGTACAAAAACATAATAAGCATTTTACGTATTTATGGATATATTTGAAGGTTCTATAAGCATCAGTTTTTTTTTGTAAATTAGGAACAAAAACTCGACATTGGCGCAATATTAAAAAAAAAAAAAATATGTTAAACGGAAGTACTTACAATTACTTATATATATATATATATATATATATATATATATATATATATATATATATATATATATATATATATATATATTATATATACAGTGTGTCCCAAATTGATGATGGATGTATTGGGATCTCGGAAACCATAGGAGATAGAGAAACGGTTAAATGGGGAAAGTTTTAGGCAATTTTATGAGTAACATCATGCCGCTTACATAGTGAGTCTGGCTGTTCAGGTTTTTGAGATATTTTCAAAAAACTGAAATGTTGCATTTTGAAAATAGGCTGTAACTTTTTTATTTATCAAAATTTTTGAAATCTGTGAAAACATTTTCAAAGCAACTTTTTATGTAGAATATACCTGTGTGGTCAATTTTTTTCGCCGCCTTTCAGTTTTCTGGAGCCATCATCAGCTTTCTTTTTTCTTATGGCGGCCATATTGGATTTTACATTATCGTTTAAAGCAAAAATTACAAATTCAGTGATGTATCACACTTTGCTAAAAAAATATAATTTAAGCGATAAAAAGAGAAAGAAAGAAATCTTGATAAAACAGGCAACGTTGCATAAAAAAACACTCGAAAAACAACACGGAATAGAACTTAAACGCATAGAGGTTAAAATTAAATCGAATAAAACATATTGGTAAATCAAGAGAATCTTTTTATAATAGGTTTTTATTAATGAACGTCAAAAACAATGATACACAACGCAAAGAAACTTTAAACTTAAAAATTAAATATTTAACACATTAATGTTAAAAATGCTGGCCGTTTTTATTAATACACTTTTGACATTTTGTAAAAACCATTCTTGATACGCGATTTAACGTATTACGATTGATCGTGCCTAATACATCCCTCGTTCTCTGTTCAAGTACTTCTCTACTTTCGGCAGGATCAAATTCGTAAACCTCGTTTTTAGCATACCCCCATAGATAAAAATCTAAAGGGGTAATGTATGGAGACCGGGCAGGCCAATGTACAGGGCCAGTATTAGAAATAATTCTTTTGCCAAATACAGTATTTAAAAATAATTGCACTTCCCTGGAATTGTGGGCCGGACAGCCATCTTGCTGAAACCAAACCCTGTTTAATTGTTCTGCTGGAATAATTGCCCTAATAGCCGGAATTATTTGGTTCTGAAGCATCTGAAGGTACCTTGCACCAGTGAGGGTCTCATCAAATATGAATGGGCCGATAAGTCGATTTCCTAAAAGACGAATTTACTTAAGTAGGTATACCTTTGACAATAATTATTATCAATTAATTAATTAATTGTTAATCAATAACTATCTGGTTATCAAGTAGGTATTGGTAGGATTTTAAAAATCACTATCTTGATTTATGTAAGACGTTGAGAAAAGATTTCAAGAAAATATTTTCTTACCAAAAATGCCACACCATACATTAAATCCGAATCTTATTTAAAGCCTTCGCTGGTTTCGTAACTCTGGATTTTCTGTCGTCCAATGATGGTTATTATGCCGATTAAATACGCCACAGTTATTAAATCTTATCTCGTCGGTCCATATAACATTGGTATAAAAATTGGGATTTTCACGGCATTTGTTTACGTACCAGTTCGAAAATGTCACTCTTCTAGGATAATCACCTTCTTGTAAGCCTTGAACTATTGTGGGTTTGTATGGGTGATATTTGTTCTTTTTTAAAACCCTATGAACTGTAGATTTTGGAATATGTATTTCTCTGTCGGCTGTCCTTGTTGAATTTGTTGGGTTCTCGTTAAAATATTGGCGAATATTATTATCACGTTCCTCATTTTCCTTTACATAATTCTTTGGTCGGGGTTTTTCGAAACTTCCAAAATTTAATAAATTTCTTACAAGCTTTGGGAAATATTGCAAATTAGGTTGGTGCCTTTCGGGATAATCTTCAAGATATCTATCCAAAGCATTGTTTGCGTTTCTCTGGCTCGCAAAATAACATTGAAGCATATCAAGTTTTTCTTCATTAGAATAATGTGCAGCCATCGCGACAGGTACACTTTAAAACTTAGTTTGACATGAAGCCAGAATATTGTTATGTTTCGTGGAAACTGACAATTGTTATACCTAGGCCACTAGATATTTTAGGATAATATGTATCACTTAATAATTTTTAAAAAAACGAATGGTTGCGTTAAAAAAGAACCGAATTGTCACTTATTAATTTCTATTTTGTTAAAAATTTGATGTATCTGTAATGGCATTTGTCTTTCAAAATATTAATTAGGGATTTAGCTGTTGACTTTCAAGGGTTTATTGTATTTTATGGTTTCGATAATTGCTGATGGAGATCTATGGTACGAAAACAAAATAGGTTTACCAATATGTTTTATTCGATTTAATTTTAACCTCTATGCGTTTAAGTTCTATTCCGTGTTGTTTTTTCGAGTGTTTTTTATGCAACGTTGCCTGTTTTATCAAGATTTCTTTCTTTCTCTTTTCATCGCTTAAATTATATTTTTTAGAAAAGTGTGATACATCACTGAATTTGTAATTTTTGCTTTAAGCGATGATGTAAAAATCCAATATGGCCGCCATAAGAAAAAAGAAAGCTGATGATGGCTCCAGAAAACTGAAAGGCGGCGAAAAAAATTGACCACACAGGTGTATTCTACATAAAAAGTTGCTTTAAAAATTTTTTCACAGATTTCAAAAATTTTGATAAATAAAAAGTTACAGCCTATTTTCAAAAATGCAACATTTCAGTTTTTTGAAAATATCTCAAAAACCCGAACAGCCAGACTCACTATATAAGCGGCATGATGTTACTCATAAAATTGCCTAAAACTTTCCTCATTTAACCGTTTCTCTATCTCCTATGGTTTCCGAGATCCCAATACATCCATCACCAATTTGGGACACACTGTATATATATATATATATATATATATATATATATATATATATATATATATATATATATATACAGTGTGTCCCGCTTTTCATGAATACACCCTGATATCTCAGTTATGAATAACGCGATTTTCTTCAAATTTTGGTGGTGATTGTATGTTAGAGAAATGAAGTATTTGGCATAGTGAAAACTTTTATTCACCATTGGCGTGCGGTGTTGGTGGGTAAAAAAGACTTGATTTTTTAGGAAAAGGATATTAGGGCTTATTCAAAAAATTTTTTCTGTCGGATTTAGAATCAGCATCCCCAAAAACCCTTTAATTCATATTTTCAAAATCTCAAGAACTGATTTTAGCAAACAAATAATTTTAAGTAACCTTTTTAATAAGTCCTTTATTTAAAACTGTGATATCAAAAATTACTAATTGCATCATTTTAGATTTCTGTATTTTCAACATAACTACCTTCTAAAACAATACACTTTTCAACAATTCTTCTTAAACGTAAATTCACTTTTCTTAAAGTTTGGGGAGTAATTTCCTGGCACGCTTGCCTGATTCTAATGCAAAGTTCCTGTCTATTTCGGGGCCTAGTAGCATACACTTTATTCTTCAAGTATCCCCAGAGAAAAAAGTCACAAGGGGTAATATCCGGCGATCTGGGGTGCCATGGTTCTAACGGAGAATTTCTACCTATCCACTTCATAGGAAAGTGTACATTTAAAAAGTTCCTAACTATCAGAGAATTATGTGCAGGGGCACCATCTAATTGAAAGTATAAGTTTTGTCTCTGTGCTAGAGGTAATTCCATGAGAAAATCATAAAAATCACTTTGTAAAAAATGCAGGAAATGTTCTCCGTTCAGATTATCCAGGAAAAAAGGTCAAACAAGGCGTTCGTTAAATATGCCACACCACACGTTAACTTTTTCACTGTATTGATTTTTACAGTTAATTACCCAGTTCGGATTTTCGGCTGCCCAAAACCTACAATTCTGACTAGACACCACACCGTTTGTAGTAAACGTTGCCTCATCAGTAAACATTATGTTCTTTAGAAAATGTCTATCGTTAAGATAGTTACCTTGCAACCACAAACAAAATTCAAACCGCCGTTCAAAATCACCATTTAACAGAGTATGTAAAAATTTTGGTTTAAATGCCCTAATCCTATTGCATTTCAAACACCTCCATACTTTGTTTTTCGTTAAATTCAGAATCCTCGCCACTGATCTTAAACTACCATTTGGGTTGTTTCGAAATTCTGCTAAGATACGTTCGTCGTCTGGATAGTGTCTGTGATTTAAATTGTACCTCCTTGGTCTTGTCTTGAAAACCGATCCAGTTCTTGCGAACAATCTGTTAATTTTGGCAGCAGTATCGTGACTAATTGGTGCTCGGTCATGATGCCTGTCATTAAATATTTCCCTCACCTGACGCGAAGATCTTTCATTATTACCAAATAAACGGATAATTTCTACTTTTTCTCCAATTGTTAGAATTACTCTTCGGTTTTGTGCCATTTTCGTAACAGTTAAGTAAGACTGCTTGACTTATTGACAATTCATATGAATTACTAAATGTCAAACAAAAGCTTTTGTTTCAAAGCACTCAGCGATTAATTTGCTCAAAAACAGCACAGGCCATCATAAAAAAGTTACTTAAAATAAATATTTTTTTCTGTTAAAATCAGCTCTTGAGATTTTGAAAATATGAATTAAAGGGTTTTGGGGATGCTGATTCTAAATCTGACAGAAAAAAAATTTTGAATAAGCCCTAATATCCTTTTCCTAAAAAATCAAGTCTTTTTACCCACCAAGACCGCACGCCAATGGTGAATAAAAGTTTTCACTATGCCAAATACTTCATTTCTCTAACATACAATCACCACCAAAATTTGAAGAAAATCGCGTTATTCATAACTGAGATATCAGGGTGTATTCATGAAAAGCGGGACACACTGTATATATGTTGCCTATAGTTCATTCATCCATTGTTAAAATATTCGCTATTAAAGAATCAAAAATATTACCAATTTACTATATGAAACAAATGACAGTAACCATTGGAAAACATAGTTATCAAAAATGACATTTCCGGTGGCATAAAACATAACATTTAGTTGTCAATTCGTTTTTAAATTTTGATAATATTAGGTCGCAAAATGGGTTATACAAGAGGCTTTCTATAACATAGAAAGACATTTTAGGATTCACAAAAATTTGCAAAGGAAGGGAAAGATTAGTGAATATGGGTGAGGACGAAGAATTAGAGATTGTATTATATTTTTAAGGTAAATGACTAATTAGGACTTTAAATTTTGTAAAATAAATCTTAATGTTTGTTTGTCGAAAATCCTTCTTTTTCAAATAAGATGCCGGTAAATATTTCAATAGGTCTAAAAAGAAAATTAGTATTATCCTTCGTAAATATGGATATCATCCATACAAAATTTTACCTGTTCAATTTGCAGAGAAAGAAAAGATAAGTGAATATAGGTGAGGAGAAAAGAATTAGAGATTTTATTATATATTTAAGGTAAATGACTAATTAGGACTTTAAATTTTGTAAAATTAATTTTAATATGTGTTTGTAGAAAATCCTTTCTTTTTCAACTGAAGATGCTAGTAAATATTTCAATAGGTCTAAAAGAAAATTAGTATTACCCTTCGTAAATATGGATATCATCCATACAAAATTTTATCTGTTCAGAAGTTGACGGGGGAACAAAAAGTTATTAGGCAAAATTTCTGCAGAGACATGCTTCAAAGAAAATTAAGGAATATCGATTTTTTAAAAAGATATTATAGAGCGATGAAGCTACTTTTACCACGGCTGGAATGGTTAACAGGCGAAATAGTCATTTATGGACATTAAAAAACCCCTGCGGCATGTGTGAAATAAAATTTCAAGGCCGAAGAGCAGTTCACCTCTGGTGCGGCATTCTCAACACTAAAATTATGGGTCCTATTTTTTACGAATTTTCTTTAAATGGTGAAAGATATTTAGAGTTTCTTGAGAACGAGATAGAAAATTATTTGGAAAATTTGCCTATTCGTCAGTATAATGACATAATCTGGCAGCCAGATGGAGCACCACCCCATAATGTCTTAGTTGTCCGCAATTGTCTTGACAATCGATATCCCTTATGGATTGGTAAAAATGGTGGCATTCGATGGCAACCCAATTAACAATTTTAAATTTCTTATTTTGGGGTTACGTGAAAAACACAGTTTATAAAGAACGAGGCGCATCGGTTGAGGAGTTAAGAAATAAAATTATAAATTACATAAATAATTTAGTCGAGAAAAAGCCTCATTTTATTATGAATGCTATTGATAAAATAGAAGGTGATTACACAAAGTGCCTAAATAATAATGGCGGGCATATAGAAAATATGTAAATCTTTATGTTGTTACTGTTAAATCAAATTTTTATTGTGTTTGGTATTAAAATTGTGGATTATTTCAATGGTTAGTTCTGGTTATTATTTCATATAGTAAATTACAAATCTTTTGATTTTTTAATAGCGAATATTTTAACAATAGATTAGTAAACTATAGGCAACACATATATTTTTAAAAAGAGAATTTTAGAAGCTATCCAATAAACACATAATATATAGGGTGTTTCATTAAAAAAAAGTATATAGTCAAAAAGTTTATCTGTGTTGCTCAATTGTTTCTTTAAGTAGCAAAGTCGGATGGTCTGGATGATACCCTACAATTTTTATCTATTTTTTTCTATCTGGAATAATAAGGTCGCTAGAAGCTGTCAAAATTTGAGAAAACACCCTGTACAAGGTTTTCCAAAATAGGTAAAAAAAATTATGGAATATTTTGTGTGTCTAATATACAGGATGTTTATGTCCATCTGATAAACGCACGTGGGGTTTAAAAGTTGGGTATATATATAAAATTTCTTTAAAAAAATATATAATTTTTACAATGTATTTAAAAAATGAAAAAATAGAATATTTCCTATATACTGGGTATTTCAAATACCTGATACCAAAATTTAAAAATGTTTAATCATTTGCATTATACGGTGAATCGTAGGTCTCAATTTACTATAATTTCTACAAAAAAAATATATACTTACATAGCTGCCTCGATTTGACGTCGAAAAAAACACAAACAACTTTCCATCTTCTGATAATCATTGTTTTGGTGATTTATCAGACATATTTTTTTATCTTAACAAAAGTACACAACAATTTATATAAAATAAACTAATTTTTAGTGGAACACCGCACGAATGTAGACGTATAAATATATAGCTTCGTAGCGGCAGTGTGACAAGAAACTAAGGAACAGGTAGAAGCGTCGAGTAGAAATGAGCATACGTGAATTTCACAAAGATCCCAGCCAATAAAATGCAAGTAAATGAATTGGGTCCGAGAGGCTTGGTAATCAAGCCGACGTCGGCCGACGTACCCCGAAGCAAATGGCGGGATTTGTTGTGTGAAGCAAGGTTAAGCCAACGGTTTTAAAGCACTGCACTTTGCACTGACAAATGTGTTGATTTGTTTTTGGCGCTTGCAGAAAACAAAGCCGTTCTTGTGTGAAATATTTTATAAGAAAACAGTAGTTATCACTGCTAATTTATTGTTCCTAGTTTGAGCATATGGTATAAAAAATGGAGTCGAAAAGGTAGGTACATTTAGATATTTTTTAGCTTATTTATGTACATGTTTTTTTTTTTTGTTTAAGAGGTACTGAAACGATCTGCCGGATTTGCGATAAAACATTTTCAAACAAATCGGCAAGGAATAAGCATTTAAAAAGTTTCATCCCGATAGTAGTCAGGACCTACAGGAAAAATTGAAAAGGATTATGTGCCCTCTGTGTCAAAATAATGAGAAGTTTTCATTTTATTTAGATTAAAATACACATTTATCTGCTATTCATACCATAAATGTAAAATAATCTATTTTCTGTTTTAGGAATTTCGTTGAGTTTGAGGAATGGAGAGCATGTGAAAATAGAGAAGTAGACAATGCTTGTCGCACAAGAAGAACATGCCCTAATGGTGAAGTAGACATATTTTATGAATGCAATAGGAGTGATTCTTACGGTATTTAGTTATTTTTTATAATGGACATTGCATGGTAATATCATTTTATGTGGTTTTATAAAATTGGGTATTTAGGGTCTGCAAATGCATGTTCAAAGAGAAGTTTGAAAACAGGTGGTAGCATTCGCATACATGGAACATGTCCTTCCAAAATTAATGTTAGGATTCATAACACGGGTAAAAATAAAATATAAAGTTAATTAAAAATGTGTTAATATATTATGGTATTTTTCTAAAAGGAGAAGTCACTGTGAAGTTTACTGAAACACATGTGGGGCATATTGACGAACTAAGGACCAAGAGGCTATCTAAAGCTGAACAGGATCTTATTGTTAGACAACTAGAAGCAGGAGTTTCTACTGACAGGATTATTCAAGATGCAAGACAAATTGAAAATGAAACACTGAGAAGAAAAAATCTGATAACAAGGGCAGACCTGAGGTATTTAATGAGAAAGTTCAATATAGACAAGAAACGGCATGCTGATGATATGATTGCTACATGTTTAAAAATTGAGGAATGGAATAGAGAAGGAAAAAATAATGCTTTTTTATTCAAGAAGAGTGGTAAGTAAAATTTCGTATGTATAGTAAATATTTTATACACGGTGATTCTTAACCTGTACGCATAAATTTGGGAAATAATTGCTAAAGGCAAACAGTGACTAAACATGAAAAAAAGTTAGTAAAATGTTTTTAATTAGTAAGATAATCAATGATTTTAAATTAAATAAAATACCGCGAATTTTGAAGACAAATAATAAATCGTGAAGTATTTTTTGTTTTAGAAATAATTTAGTACAGTTTTTACACAGGTTTGTAAAATTATTTGCCTGGATTTTTTGTTTTTCATAAAAAAAACATAAATAAGTAAAGATGTTTATGATAGCATTAGTAGTAGAACAGTCTTCTGTCCTTTCTGATTTTATTTTTACGTGATTAGGATTACAATTAGGCCTTATTGTGATTATACTGTGTTATTGCTGAAACAAAAAATAGGTGAGTACTTTATATTTTGTAATTAATCATTATTCGTCCCTAGAATTATGCCTCTTTTGTTTAATTTTAAATAATTAGTTTTCCGTGACTCAAAATATTTTACTAACTTTTTTTCATTTTCGGTCATTGTTTGTCTTTAGCAATAATTTGCCAAATTCATGCGTATAGGTTAAAAATCACCCTGTATTATGCTATAGTGGAAAAATAAATTGTAAGTGTTATTGAATACTTTTAGGAGAAAGTTACTCTGGTTTAAGGGATAATGATTTTGCAGTAGGCTACATGAATGGTATTATGGAAAAGAAATTGAGAGATTTTAAACGGGTTATTTGTGTAGATGGAACACATGGAACAAATAGAAGAAATTATGAATTAACGACACTTTTGGTGAAGGATGAAAATAATATGGGTTTTCCTGTTGCATTTTTAGTTAGTAATAGGTTAGATCAACAAATTCAAGAGATTTTTTTAGGGCTCTTCGATCTAGGTTAGGTGAATCCATTGAAGCTGAATACCTTATGAGTGATGACGACCCCAAATATTACAATGCTTGGACGAAAGTTATGGATGAGGAACATAAAGCAAGAAGGCTTCTCTGTACATGGCATGTTATAAAGAACTGGAACATACAAGGACGATTAAAAATAAAAAACGCGGAAATTAGACAAGAAATGAAGACACGGATGAGGAAAATTCTGAAAGAAACTGATGAGGCAAAGTTTACAGAATTAAAGGAAACTTATTTTTCTTATTTGCAAGAAGCAGGTGAAACTGATTTCTTGAGGTATTTGCAAACGTAAGTACAGTGAATAATAATTACATTAACCAATACTTGATATTTAAAATTTGTACTTAATATTATTTTATTCTTGAATTTATTTAGGAATATGCAAATATGTATTATTGTGTATTGAAATAAATTAGTCCAGTTTTTAAAAAATAATAATTAATCTATCTATGTTTTTAGCTATTATTTTCAGAGTGAAGAACGAATTATGATGTGGGCTCATTGTAACAGGATTAATGCAGGAATAAACACCAATATGGCAATAGAAAGTCTAAATAAGCTACTAAAATATAACAAGATGATGGGACAGCGAAATATTAGAGTTGAACGACTATTGGATTTGTTGGATAAAATTGTAGATGAGAAAATGTGGAAAAAAATAGTCAGTGTTGAAAGGCCCAACTCAAACAACTACCAACACAAAGTAACACTAGAAGCTCATAGAAAAGCAGAAAATATGGCAGGTAATGTAGAAATTTCAGAGGCTGGAGTATTTAAGGTAAAAGCTTGTTCAGATGAAGGTAAGTTTTACTTTGTGTCATATAATGAGTTATGTAACAAGGATTGTAGGACAAGCTATTGTACAAAATGTAAAATATGTTTACATAGATATGATTGTCAGTGCCCGGAGAATACTGTTAAATTTGTACTTTGTAAACATATACATGCTGTAGCCCTTTATGAGCAGAGAAGCGATTTTGTTTTAGATTCTAGCAGTAATGAAGATGTAGATGAGACTAATTTACATATAGATGTGCCTTCTACTACCAAGCTAAATTATCAGGATGAAGTAGCTCATTTTATTCAAGAGAACCTAAGTAAAGCAGATCATGTGGCAAAAACAACATTTGAGGAGAGAAGAGAGGTAATGTTAAAATAATAAACATGTACAATGTGTCTTGACTGATGTGACTTGAATATTATAACTGCAACTTTATTATTTGTAGTTTTACAGACAGTTGTTCTTAATAAAAATGTTTAATTAAGACTCATTAAAATTTATTTTCATAAAATACATTTTTCTAATATATTAACAGTTTCCAATTGTCTAAGTATTCTGCATTTACTATTGTAAAAACAAAGTATATTTTTATCAAAAAAAAATATGTGTTGGATGGTGAATGCGCTGGGATTTGAAGTGGCACTTCGAAGAGTTCATTCTATTTTTTATTTATTTTTTTGATTACTCAGGTTTAACCATAAAACCTCTTTGGGTTTAACCAGGTTTAACACATAAATAACTATTCCAAAAAAACTAAGGCAAATTTTTTATTGTCAATGGCTCAAAATATTTTAAAAACATTTGAATACCTATCTCTATCTAACTCTTATATTTATATTGCCATTTCATTTTATGTTTGTAAAATGTTATGAACCGTTGACAATAAAAAATTCGCCACACTAAAGATTTTTCGAAGAGAACTTTTAGTTAATTGGTGGTCTTTAATAAATAAAATGGCTATTCGGTGCTACAAAACTGAAATTAAAACTAAAAAATATGAATTTCTTTAAGAGTGACAATTAAAAATCGGATGTACGGGATGATTTTGGCGAATTTCAAGTGCCAATATCTCGAAAACCAACGATTTTTAAGGTCATTTTATGTTTTTTGGATGCTTATGGGATGTTCTATCAGCCCTTTCAGTATTATCGTTGACAGTAGGGTAATAATGTGAACGCGCTGCACCCAAGCACCGTTAACGACCTAATTAACATAAATTAAACAGGTGTACATTAATTAAATTTATTGCACCCTTTTGCTTATTTAGGTAGGTCTTAAAAATGTCTCTCAAGAAGTGATTTAATGAGAAAAACCACAGGTGTTTTTTTATTACTGAATATATTAGTCTATATAAAGGGTTTGATTTTAACATGTGTTTTGAAATGTATTAAAATTTAAGAAGAAAAAAAATGAGGTGTAGAAAGGGTTGTATTTTTAAAATAGTTACAAATTAAGAATATGTTTTTTGAAACGGCATATTTTGTGTTAAATAAAAATTAAAATTGATTGACTTTTTAAAAGTATGGGATATAATCTTAGAAAATCAAAACATCTTTTATCTTTTGTTTGCACAATAGAGGGATTTTTAGGCAGGCCCAGATAAATGGTTTCTTTTATGTCCTTGGGGTTTGCAGGTATCTTAAGAAGCTAGATTTAATTATATTGTTCTTTCTATGAGATATGCATTAAAATTTAAGGAAAATATTTTTTACGCTGTGAAAAGGTTTTATTTTTATTATTAGAGGTGTGGATTATTTATGTGTTTTTAATACTAGCACCCAAAGAATTTAAATTTATTGCATCCTTTGTTTATTCACACAAGCCCTCATTCTAAAGTTTTTCGTGAGATTATGTCTTTGATAAAAAAATATATTTGTAGATTTAATTTGAAAGCCATGGGTAGTTTTTTTATTAGGGATTGTCCTAGACTATAAAAAGTGTGGGTTTTTTAAATGTGTTAGTATACATTAAATTTTAAGAAACAATTTATATGCAGAATGGGGTATATTTCTCCAGTTCTTTTTACCGCGTTTATGGGAAAAAATTTCGTTTGGACTATGAGATATTACAAAACATATGTTAAAAGTTACAGCATTCTTTGTTTTTCCCACAAGCAATAATTCAGGTAGTTTGTATGCCGTGAGAAATAAATATATTTGTGGATTTAATCAGAAAGCAGCAGGTGTTTTTTTATTATTACTGATTGTCCTGGGTTATAAAAAGGGTTTTGGTTTTAAATGTACAACACTAGACATACATTTAGGGGGAGGGGTCATGCAGGTGAACATCACATCATTTAACCTTGAAAATGTGTTCATGAGTTTTTATAGCCCGCCTTATCCTTGACCATGTATTTATAAGGAGGCGATGTAGGGGGAGTCTTTACTTCTTCATATGTCACATTATTATTCGGACGTTTGAGCCAAGAGAGGTTTTACATATTGTGTTAATTTCGTCAGTTAGTAAAAAGTGTTACTTTGAAAATGTCTCAGTACGTGTGTAAAAAGTGTCAAGTTACGTTTACTCGTTCATATTCTTTGACTCGTCATATGATGCACTCCTGTCCATATCGATGTGTTGATACAAATATGGCTGGACCGAGTAAAAAAAAGGAAGATATCTGTTTCGCCATCTACACCATGCATGCAGTCCTGTGATTTGTGTAATGTGATGGTGCCGCAAAACCAGATAATGGCTCATCAAAGGACATTTGAACACCGTAATAAATCTCGTGTTTCAGTTTCGCAAGGTGTGCAGCGTGTTAAATGTGCATTTAAAAATCGCATTGAATCCTACCATATATGCAGCGACAATGATCATATCGACTACAAATCATTTTTTGACTCAATAAAAGACCGAGTATTGAGTGTTATTAATAATGCTTTGCAGATACACCAATCTATAAAAATAAATATGGTTGTTGTTGCACGTTACCATCTACCATCACAGGACACCTATGATCACAAATCATTTAGTACACGTAATGAGGTCGTAACAGTGGCAAGTGATCTTAACGAAGTCTACAACCTTTTCGTCGAGGTCATGAAAACACAGTCCACCGAGTTCCAGGAAGAGATTCGAGTATGTAAAATTAAATGTGTTATATTTAACGTAATTATTTATTATGGTGTTTCATTTAAAATTTTCGATTTTTTTCTTTGGGGTCACATGAAAATTTTTATTTTATTTTTTTTGGGTTGAAATAGAAATGAGCCCTTAATTTTAATACTAAGCACTTCCTTTTTTTGTTTAATTTAAAATTCTCTCATTTAAAAATCATGTATTTTTAATTATTTTTTAAGCTATAGTGTTTATCACCATAATTTTTACAGAGTATTCGTGGTTTTAAAAGGTCCTACAACATTTTTTATATATGTAAAAAGATGAAAAATTACTTTTGGTGCTACTACAATCAACTTAAAATGATGTAGAGCTTTTTAACACCGCGAATACTCTGTTCAGAATTAAAGGTTTTTTCAAAAAAAAAAAAAAAACAACCAATGTCAAGTTTTAAATATTTTAGGATAATAAAAAAACTTTATCAAACGAACATACCTATATGGCTAACTATATATATATTTTTGTAATATGTACAAAAACATAATAAGTATTTTACGTATTTATGGATATATTTGAAGGTTCTATAAGCATCAGTTTTTTTTTTTTGTAAATTAGGAACAAAAACTCGACATTGGCGCAATATTAAAAATGATATTGGTTGTTTTTTCACAAAAAAACATTTATTATGTTAAACGGAAGTACTTACAATTAAAATTAGGGGTCAATTCTTTTTCGACTCAAAAACAAAATAAAAATCATGTGTCCGCGAAAAAAAAAATAAAAGTTTTAAATATTAAAAGATTTGAATAGAACAAAATTTCTATATATATATATATATTTTTTTTTGTAGGATGGGCTTTGGAAAAAATTCTTTATCTTGAAGTAAACATTAATAAGTTTTCACCTATGGCCGGATCATCCTATGTCAAGTTGCCCAAATGTATTCAAAAGAAAAAATGCAGTAGTCAACGTTTACAATCAAGACAATTGTTGTTTTGCATGGGCTATAACGTCAGCACTTTATCCTGCGGCGGCTGCGGTCTCGGGAATTGGTTCATACCCACATTATTCTACAGTGTTAAATTTAGCAGGTATGGATTTTCCAGTAAAATTAAGGGATATAACAAAGTTTGAGGAGTTAAATAATATTTCAGTAAATGTATATGGTTTGGAGTCTAAATTTGAAAACAATACCTTAACGTATAATGTTGTTGGTCCGTTAAGGTATGCTAAAACAAAACTTCAAACACATGTAAATTTACTTTTAATTACAAAAGATTGCGATGTTAAGGGCGATCCCAACCATATATGTGACAGAGTGTGTTCAACAAATCATTATTGTTGGATAAAAGATTTATCTAGATTGGTTTCATCACAAGTATCCAACCACCATGGAAAAAAGCATTTCTGTGATGGTTGTTTGATTTATTTTTACAAAGCATCTGATTTATTACAACACCAATCAAATGATTGTAACCATATTGTTACTTTAACTCCATCAAATGAAACTAGAATAGACAAATTTGGCAAGGCTGTACCCGAAAACATTTTAAAATTTGAAAACATTGAAAAACAAATGCGAGTTCCCTTTGTGGTTTATGCTGATTTTGAATCAATTTTAAAACCAGTAGTGGCCCCACAGCCAGATCCACGAAAAGCTTTTACTATTAATGATTGTAAACATGAGCCATATTCTTTCGCATACTTCATAAAATGTTCCTTTAATGACTCCCTTTCAAAACTTGAGCTATATCGGGGTAATGATGCGGCCAAAGTTTTTGTTGATCGCCTTGAAATAGATCTGAGACATTTATATAACACATATTTAAAAAACATTGTGCCTATGACTCCTTTAACAGCTGAGGAAGAAAATATTTTTCAAAACGCTACAGTATGTAGTATTTGTGAAAAACCGTTTTTAAATTCAGATGTTAAAGTTAGAGATCACTGCCATATAACCGGTAAAATACGACCTGGGGCCGCACATTCCATCTGTAATTTAAATTATAAGGTACCCACTTTCACCCCAATAATTTTACACAATTTAGGGGGTATGACTGTCACATGTTTATCAAAGAATTGTGTAGGTATGGGGACAAAATTAGTGTTATAGCTCAAAGTAAAGAAAAGTATATATCATTTACGAAGAGTATTTATATGCATGATTATTTAGATGCTAAAACTGGTACAATAAAAAGAAATATTTAAAATTAAAGTTTTTAGATAGTTTTAAATTTTTATCTTCGTCTTTGGAAAATTTGGGAAAGGGTTTAAGCAATGATGAGTTTAGGGAAACACGAAAATTTTTGCAAATGACGAACAGTTCCAACTGATGCGTCAAAAGGTGTTTTTCCCTATAGTTTTATTGATTCAATTGAAAAAATGAAACAAAAAAACCTTCCAACAAAAGATCAGTTTTTTGATACTTTGAATAAGGAACACATAAGCGATGAAAGCTATGAACGAGCAAAAAGAGTATGGCAATTGTTTCAATGCAATAATTTAGGTGATTACTCAGATTTATATTTAAAATCCGACGTATTGTTGCTGTGTGATATATTCGAGCAATTTCGCAATACGTGTTTAAAAGTCTATAAACTGGACGCAGCACATTATGTCAGCCTGCCTAGTTTGTCTCTCGATTGTATGTTGCGTTTCTGTTCGGTAGAGTTAGAACTTTTAACCTTTTTAATATTTAAAACTTTTATTTTTTTTTCGCGGACACATGATTTTTTTGTTTTTTGAGTCGAAAAGAATTGACCCCCTAATTTTAATTGTAAATACTTCCGTTTAACATAATAAAGGTTTTTTTATGAAAAAACAACCAATATCATTTTTAATATTGCGCCAATGTCGAGTTTTTGTTCCTAATTTACAAAAAAAAAACTGATGCTTATAGAACCTTCAAATATATCCATAAATACGTAAAATACATATTATGTTTTTGTACATATTACAAAAAATATATATATAGTTAGCCATATAGGTATGTTCGTTTGATAAAGTTTTTTATTATCCTGAAATATTTAAAACTTGACATTGGTTGTTTTTTTTTAAAAACCTTTAATTTGAACAGAGTATTCGCGGTGTTAAAAGCTCTACATCATTTTAAGTTGATTGTAGTAGCACCAAAAGTAATTTTTCATCTTTTTACATATATAAAAAATGTTGTAGGACCTTTTAAAACCACGAATACTCTGTAAAAATTATGGTGATAAACACTATAGCTTAAAAATAATTAAAAATACATGATTTTTAAATGAGAGAATTTTAAATTAAACAAAAAAAAGGAAGTGCTTAGTATTAAAATTAAGGGCTCATTTCTGTTTCAGCTCAAAAAAAAAAATAATAATAAAATAAAATAAAAATTTTCATGTGACCCCAAAGAAAAAAATCGAAAATTTTAAATGAAACACCCTAATAAATAATTACGTTAAATATAACACATTTAATTTTACATACCTGAATCTCTTTCCTGGAACTCGGTGGACTGTGTTTTCATGGCCTCGACAAATAAGTTGTAGACTTCGTTAAGGTCACTTGCCACTGTTACGACCTCATTACACGTATTAAATGATTTGTCGTCATAGGTTTCCTGTGATGGTAGATGGTAACGTGCAATAACAACCATATTTATTTTTATAGATTGGTGTATCTGTAAAGCATTATTAATAACATCCAGTACTCGGCCTTTTATTGAGTCAAAAAATGATTTGTAGTCGATATGATCATTGTCGCTGCGATATATGGTAGGATTCAATGCGATTTTTAAATGCACATTTAACACGCTGCACACCTTGCGAAACAGGAACACGAGATTTATTACGGTGTTCTAATGTCCTTTGATGAGCCATTATCTGGTTTTGCGGCACCATCACATTACACAAATCACAGGACTGCATGCATGGTGTAGATGGCGATACAGATATCTTCCTTTTTTTACTCGGTCCAGCCATATTTGTATCAACACATCGATATGGACAAGACTGTATCATATGACGAGTCAAAGAATATGAACGAGTAAAAGTAACTTGACACTTTTCACACACGTACTGAGACATTTTCAAAGTAACACTTTTTACTAACTGACGAAATTAACACAATATGTATAACCTCTCTTAGCTCAAACGTCCGAATAATAATGTGACATATGAAGAAGTAAAGACTCCCCCTACATCGCCTCCTTATAAATACATGGTCAAGGATAAGGCGGGCTATAAAAAACTCATGAACACCTGCTGCTTTCTGATTAAATCCATATTTAAACGCGGTAAAAAGAACAGGAGAAATATACCCCATTCTGCATATAAATTGTTTCTTAAAATTTAATGTATACTAACACATTTAAAAATTTCAAGGTTAAATGCCTAATAAAAAAACTACCCATAGCTTTCAAATTAAATCTACCAATTGAACCGACTTCGTATCTCCAATAATAAAGAAATTAGCAATAGTTCCGACGTAAGTTTGATCACCCTGTATAAAAGTAAAATAAATTAACTATTTTTACAGCTTACTTAGCCTAAAAATATATTCAAAGTAGAATTAATGGCGGTACCTACTTGATTTTCTTTAAAAGTATATTTTTTAGCCGCCATTTTAGAAAAGAACACCCAGTATTATATATCAATAAAAAAAAATTTAATAGGAAAAATAAATATAGAAAAAAGTACACACATTTAAAATAAGAAAGTTAATGGTACTGCCAGTTAAACCAAAAGTTGTTTTAAAGTTGTGATAACGACAAAAAACAGCAAATTTATGCTATAATAATAACGTAATAGTCATTATCCTGACAAGTGCAGAAAGTTATACTTTCCCGCACGCAAACTGCCGATGCCCAAACAACGCAAAGTGAAATTCGGACAAGCAGTAGGTCAGGATCATTATTTTTTCTACAAGCATAAAAGAGACAATTTATACATTCTTTTAATTACAATTAAACAAAATCTTACGTTATTTTTATGCAACTTTTGTTTTTAGGTACTAATGAAGTAATATACCAAAAAATCTTAGCGAAGGACATGTTTATTTAAAAAACTGCGTGATGGAAATTTTTTTCCGGCACGTCATGCGGAAAAAATTTCCCACATGTTGTGCAGAAAGAGACAGTTTCCAAATTAAAATGCGATCGGGAAAGTGATGTTTTAAATAATTTTTTAGTAATCTCTCATAAATATCAAAAAAAAAAGTCGGCGGTAACAACATCTTGTGTCACCCGGTGTTATACCTACCTTATTAAAGAGATTAATATTATACGGTATTTTAAAAATGCACAAGAGTAAAGAAAAAAAGGGGTCAATTTATTGAATATGAGATTGGTATTATTTCCGGGTTAAAAATATAATTAAGATTCATTGCCCCTGCTAGGCTGGCGTTGCCCGTGAACGTAAAAATTTTACCTTATGATTAATGAGCCAAATAAAAGCTAATTGATACATATGGTTCAGACAAATGATATATAGCCAGGTATTTCTGTACAAATATATTTTTTTTCTATACCGGGTGTTTCTCACTGGTGGTTCGCCCCTATAACTTTTTTATTTTTTATGATAGAAAGATAAAAGATTGTATATCGTTATATGACATAATTGTGGACTGATTAATCTATTACTTTGTTTTTTTATTAATTCCGGTTTAATCACAAATGACTTTTACTTTCAAATTTTAAATGTCATTACTGGTATATTTTATCCTATTTCGATAGAAAACATTCACGCATTCTGAATACAACATTTAGATATTCTGAATACAATTACACCTCACATGTTTTATTTGACATTTCTGCTATCAAAAGTTTTTTTCGTTTAATTTCATTTTTTCTATAAATTATATTGTCGTTTAGTATAATGGTTAGTTTAGAATCATTGGGCGAATTCATTTATTCAATGGTCATTCTTGTTGGCTACTGACCCTGTCCAGCCCTATTTACCCCTTTGAACTGGCCGATCGCCTGAATAATCGTTTTGGCTTAATTATAGGACTCTGGATCAAAATTTAAAAAATATATTTTTTTACAGACGAAATATCAAGAAACGACATATGAGGTAACAGAATTTCATATTCTATCGAAAATATATCGGTGGTGCCATTTAAAATTTAAAAGCAGCAATCATTTTGGTTTAACTGAAAGTTATATAAAAAAATTAAGAGACCAATTAAACCACAATTATGTCAAATAAGTACATACCACTTTTTTTTACATTAAATGATAAAAAAGTTATAAGGGGAAACCACCTGTAAGAAACACCCGGTATACTAAAACCGCGAAGCTATAATTTCGTTAGATGCTTCTACTGCACGACTTAACATGTTTTTTTTTTTTTTAATTAAGCGTCTGGTTACTAAGACGTCTCAACGCTACTTCTTTTTGCTCATGTAATTTTCTCCTCCAGGGTAAATGCGCTTAAATGTAACCGCTTTCAGAGTCGTCAAAATTTGATGTCTTCTAAAAAGAACAAGTTGGTGTTAGCTTGGCAATTCTTTCGACTTTGTAACAGAACGATTGTGTAAGGTTTAAAAAATAAAACAAAATGAACATTTAGGTGTTAAATTGAGGTAAGGATCTTTTTTGCTCTCTATTTTTTTTTGGACCTTAACACTTTTAAGTTTTTGCACCCCCTGAATGTCCTCCTGCTCTCGTTCATGTACTGATAGGCTTACTAATGTGAAAATGCATTAAAATTTCTTTAATTAAGTTTTTCATATTACGCAAAAACACCTTCCCACTGAACAAAACACTAAATAAATATACATTTTTAATTAATATTAAGTAGAGCGCACAGTCCCGAATGGATAAAATTAAATTTTAACTCAGAGTAGCTTTCCAGTGACGAAAATTTTTGTGCGTCACGCTTAAGAGCTTGAAGCTCTTGATCTGCTATAAAAAGTTAGTCACTGGAACGCATCCTTAAACAAGGAAAGAGTAATAACTTTAGGAAATTTTAAAATTTCGTTTTTTTAACCTTTCTTGGCTTTATAATAATAATCTCTTTTTAATATCTAATTCCATTTTAAATAAATAATTTTAAAAAATCCATTCCTAACCATAAAAAACACGTTTAAAGCACAAAAACTAAAAGATGGGCTGGTGCATGAGAGGCAAGGGAAATGAAAAACGGAGTAGTTCAGGTGCATAACACTTTCCGTCACTGGAACGCCATAAAGTAGAACGAAATGCTGCTGAGCTACTCAGGAGCGGTCTATATGCGTCACTAAAAAGCCACTCTGGTATAATAGCAATTTAATTTTTGTCTTACCAGATCTTTGCCTTTTTCTAATAAGGAATACATAATTTAGGAAAAAAAAGAAAAATCGCTTAGCAATTTGTGGTTAGGTTAGAATTTTACAAATCGGAATTTATACTTAGTGCCCTATTCGGAGCTTTAAGCACTTCCATGTGTTTAATGGGTTGCCTATTGTTATTAAAAGCATTTGCTATAAAATAATGTCTATAAACTAATAAATAAATTTATCTAAAGATATTATTTGCAATATTAATCCACTTATTTATATGGAAAACATTGTTATTAATAAAACCTTTTTTTTAGTCCAACTAATGTAAAAGAGATTCTTGGTGCTTTTAATGAAATCAAAAACAAATCTTCTTTCGGTTGGGATAACTTGTCAATTAAAATATTTTCTAAACTTTCTAACTCAGCTTTACAAGCATTGGCTGATGCAATAAATTTTTCTTTTTTGAATGGGGTATTTCCAAAATGTTTAAAAGCTTCTGTAATTATACCAATTTATAAAGGGGGAGATTATGATACACCTTCTAATTTCAGACCTATCAGTTTATTACCTACTCTTTCTAAAATAATTGAAAAAATTGTCAAAAATAGAATGATTTCTTTTATTCAAAAACATAAGATTTTAAACTTAAAACAATTTGGATTTCAAAAAATAAAAATACGAATGATGCAATATTTTCATTTCTCGAACATCTATACACATCATTAAATGAGGGTGATTTTGCAGCTGCTATTTTTTGTGATTTGTCTAAAGCGTTTGATTGTGTAAATCATTCTATTCTTTTACAAAAACTTCAAATATATGGTTTTCGTGGTACGTCTTTAAATTGGTTCAAATCATATCTTTCAGAAAGATCACAAATTGTACAATTAAATAATATTAAATCAGAAAGTAAATTGATAAATTGTGGTGTTCCTCAAGGTTCTGTACTTGGACCGTTATTATTTTTGTTATATATAAATGATTTAGCTTTTATCGATATCAAAGGCCAATTTACTATGTTTGCTGATGACACCACTATTTTATGGAACAACAAAAATTAAAATGTATAATTCGATTCAATTAATAATGATATTTTAAAAATTAAATCCTGGTATGATTCTAATTTGCTTACTTTTAATATTAATAAAACTAATATCCTAACATTTAAATGTACTCTTAATAACATATATAGGAATGATCAAATTGTTAAATATTCTTCATGTACTAAATTTCTAGGCCTTTTTGTCGATGTTAAACTAAGTTTTAAAGATCATATAGAAAAACTATGTAATAAACTAGCATCTAATTGTTATGGTATTAGAATACTCTCTAAAGAATTAGAAGATTTTTCAGTTTTAAAATCTATTTATTTTTCTTTAATTGATTCTATCATAAGATATGGAATTTGTTTTTGGGGAAACTCGTATCAATATTTATTAAATTCAGTATTTGTATTACAAAAAAGAGCAGTTAGATATATCTGCAAAGCAAAGACAAAAGATTCTTGTAAACCGTTGTTTAAGTCAAAGAAAATTTTAACTCTTACCTCTATTTATATTTTAGAAACAGTATGTTTAATTTTTAAAAAAAATTGTTTAAAAAGTCCTAATAATTCTTTATATGATACTAGAAAAAAATGTCAACTTCAACTTCCGAATCCAAATTCATCATTAACAAAAAAATCTTTAATTTATGACTCAAAAAAATTTATAATCATTTGCCCACTGATATTAAAAAAATTAAAATTTTTAAAAAATTTAAACTATCTGTTCAAAACTTGTTATTAAGTAAAGCGTATTATGTATTAAAAGAATACTTTGATGATAATTTTAATTAGTCGTACCATTACATAAAGCATGTATCTTATTATTATTAATATTATTATTATTGTTAATATTTTAATTTTATTCTGCTTTGTCAAAAGATTATTCTTGGACAATAAAGCAATATTATTATTATTATTATTATTATTATTATTATTATTATTATTATTACCTCAAAACATAAAACTAAACTTATGATAATTAAAAAATAAAAGATACTATGTGTTAGCACTGGTAAGTCAAAACCTTCAGTTTGTTAAATATTTAGTGTAAATATCTTTTTTACGCAATTTAAGCATCTGTCACATGTATTTTTCAACAGTAGCGTCCTAAAGTACTTTTCATTTCTAGTGTTGAAAAGAAGATTCGAAGACGTTTGTGATATTATTCGTTTTTTAAAGAATCAAGGAGTGCGTTTTATAACATTTTCATTTGTGGTCGTAGAAAAATAAAATTTGTTTTTTTTCTTATTTTTTTTTAGTAATTTTATGATATTCCATAAACGTAATGTAGCCTAAGGGATAAACTTGTATTTTTATTATAAAAAACAATACTTTTTAAAACTGTGTTAAAATACTGCTGCGGAAAAATAAAACAATTAGTTCTGCTGATAAACTGGGCCATTGAAAGTAAATGTGGTCAGACAATTTCGTACAACTGTGTCGGATACACAGTAGTAAGGGGCATATTTTTAGCCATCTGTTTTCACACTCAATACAATAAGGTTTAATGTTTTGCCTTTCTCATATTAATTTTTTAATGCAAAAGAAGGGGTTAATTATTTATACAAATATCAAAAGTTGTTTTACAGAGTAAATTGTACAGGGTTTTCATTTATATTTTGCCACTCACTTTTATCTATATCCAAGAAAAAGAGAAAAAACGGCCTGGATAAAAGTTTCATACTTTTTCATCTCTTATCTCTGGAGCTTAAAAAAGAAACAAATAAACATCAAAAACTTAAGAAAAATGGAACAGTACACTTTTTTAAATATAACACCCTGTATATTATATCACCATTAAAAAGATCTTTTTCCTAAATATCATACTTGATATATCCATCTTTAATACTTTCCGTAATATGACCACTTATATCCGAAAAATAATAGATATAATTTTTATTATACAGGGTGTCTAAAAGAAATTATATATTTGTTTAGATTCCTGTGTGAATGAAACGCATTCAAGGAGCGCGAGGGGTATGTTACTCGGTAGCCTGGCTGGGAATTTAGTTGCTATGGAGCGTTTTTCAGAAGCAGTTTGGTTTATGCAAATTTTACAAGAACGGCAATTCTGCGACGTTAGTTCGAGGTTTTCGCCACTTAAATGATGCATTAAGCATTTCCTTTATTCAGAATTATATGAACACTGAAGACTGGTTCAACACTAGATAAACCAAAATCCCGACGACCGTATGGGCTGCGATGTCATCGCGAGGAATAATCGGTCCATACTTTTTGCAGATGAAAGTGGACGTACTTGTACAGTGAATTCAGAGAGGATGTTAGATGAGATTTTGTTGCCTAAACTGCATCATTTTCCTGTTTATAACCAAAGAAAATGGTTCCATCAGGATGGAGAAACATGCGAAATGCGTATTTGCCCAAAAGTTCGTGAAAATTGTCTCTTGATAAGAGGTGGCCCCACGCAGTGTAGATTTGACTTCTATGGACTTTTTCCTGTGCGGTTTCCTTAAATCTAAAGTCTACTTTAATAAATCGACTTCCCTGGTGCAATTAAAACAAAATATTTGCCACGAAATGAAAGCCATCTCGAAGCCTACCTGCCAATCCGTCATTAGAAATTTCATTGTTGAATTGAACAAATGTCGAGAACGGAAGGAAACACATTTGGACGCCATTAATTTTATGAAATAAATTTCCAAAGAATGTATTTTAATATTAAATAAAAAAATCTATAAATGGCTAATTTAATTTTTTAACGATGTTTTGAATATATTTTTTTGAGACACCTTTTACCTACCTACGGCAATAACGTGGGACTGTAGATGTAATGCAAATTATATCCAGATTCATGACCATTTTTACTAAACTATTAAAGGTAGGTTTAGCAAATGTGTTTTTTAAAAGCTTTTTAAAAGATTTTTTTAATGGTGACATTATAAACGGGTTGTTCCTTTTAAAAAAGTTTACCTCTTCATTTTTCTTAAGTTTTTGATGTTTATTTGTTTCTTTTTTTATGCTTCAGGGAAAATAACAGAAAAGGAATGAAACTTTTATACAGGACGTTCTCTCCTATCCTCTCTGGTTATAGTTAAAAGTGAGTTGCAAAACAAATATGAAAACCCGGTGCAGGGTGACGCCTTTTCGTTGACTTTGCAGAGTATAGCAAAAAGTAAAAAATATAGAACAAATCTAATTGCACATTCTAGATATTAATTTTTGAAACCATTTTAGAGATAAGAATAAACTATGGCTAATTTGATTTATTTTAAAGATACAAAGTGTTATTTAAATTTTCTCAATTTGACCAGGCACCTGTAACTCGCTTGATATTAGAGATAAAAATATATTGTAAACTTTTAGGGATTTTAAAAGTGAATTTAGTAACAGTACCTCTATTTTTTTTTCATTGACTTTTAGTTTAACTAACTTTTAATGTTTATTTTAATGGCGCAATCAAATCCACGATATTTTTATTAGTTTAGAAAATACAGGGTGATTATCAATTTTTATTTTGACTTATTCCTTGGAGATTTATAAACGTAAAAATAAACTTTAAATACAAAAGTTTAGTAACTTTTTACGTAGAATCCAGTGGCGTAACTTAAATAAATATGTCCTGGACAAAATGGGTTAAATAGTTTATTTTTGGGCTAATGATATTGTTAAACCAATTTGTACATACTTTTAAGAAAAATTCGAGTGGCCTAAATAAAAAGTAAAGGAATGCAGAAGGAAATTTTTATAAAATATAAAACGTTTAATTTAAAATATCTTAGAAATAATTGCTTGTAGCAATATTAATCAGGTATATCTTTTTTGTACAAAAAATATATAAGAATAAAAAATTACCCACAGAATCCTAATATACCAAGGAAAAAAATGACACTTAAAACTAAAGCAAAGGACTGCAGTTGACTCCCTCTATATCCAACAGCAAAAATATAAGTAGCTTTTGATTTCTTAGTTTAAAAAACATTTCTAAACCAATTTTGTAAAAAAACAATATTATATAACAGTTTTAAAAATAACTAAAATAAAATAGATTTTTTTAACATCCTAGCTATTCTTTACCCAACTTTATTTTAATTTGGCAATAATATTAATGACATTAAAAGGAAATTTATTACTAACATAGTTACATTACATTACATAGGCAACTGAAGGAATATTTCTAACAAAAAACGATACGCCACTGACTGTATAAGTGTGTGTAAAATTTTTGTGCTTTCTTTAGAATAGGCAAATAAAAATTCAACTTTCGTATCTAGTTTAGTTTAAGAGAAAAAATAAAAGTGACTTAATTGCATGTTTTTAGATCATTAAAGAAGCATCTTTTTTTTTTAAACTTAGGTTTTATAATTTTTATTAGCAATTATGTAACCAAAATATTAAATACCTATTTAAATATGGTTTATGTCCAGTATAACAGTTTTAACTAAAATAACTGTTTTTGAAATTTTTTGGTGTTTTAAAAATTTTAACACCCTAAATCTCAAAAGTTAAGGCGTTTAGTACATATGTTCATAGAAACTTTTCTTGTTTAAAAAAGCTAAGAAATCATACCTAGTATTTTCAGCCATCAATTAAATTACACCCTGTATAATATTTTATACCTGACCACGTGAGTTTCGGTTTCGGCAAACGGAAACCGAAATTTCGGCCGTAGCAGAAACCTAAACTCACGTAATTACGTATAAATTTATCTTTTCGTTTCGGTAAAATTTGGTCGGACACAAAAATTCATTTTATTTTGGCGTAAAGAGTTTGTAAAAGCATTTTATACAGACCTTTTAAGGACACCCAGTAAAAAAGTATTTTAATTGAGCTTACCATGTGTTTTTTTGTAAATATATCTTTTGTAATATTTTTTTTACGTATTTTTTCCTGTTTGTCCCATTTTTAATGTCGTTAATTTAATACGTTTTAAATTTTCTAATTGGACTGTAAAAAACAAAAATTTTCGAAAAACAACTAACTTTGTAGTATTTTATTTAATTTACCTTAATGAGAAAATAAAAGTACAAAATGTCTGACAGCATCGTGAAAATATAATCCTACTTAGTAAAATTACTTATTGCGCTGAAAATAACCCGTTTTCATGTAACTAAATAACATAAAGAAAAAGAGAAAATATTTAGCGTGTAAAAAGTAACAAAACCAAAGGTATAATTACGATAAAAAATATTAAAATAAAAACTTAAAAATATAAAAAATAATATTTATGCAGGGTGTCCGGTAATATGTGGGCAATCTCTCGAATTAATATTAAACACATTAATAAACTTTTTTCAAAAGCTCCTCTTTACTGAGATATACAGGGTGATTCAAAACTCAATCACGAAACTTAAGGGAATGATTCTACTTGACAAAATAAGGGTAGAGCTTTATATATATTTTTTTAATGTCATTCGTTTTGAGTTACAAACCGTGAAAGTTCAATTTTTATTTTGTTTTTTTTGCCATATTGCATTTATTTTTTAACCAATCCAGTTGATATTTGGCACACAAATCGAGCTTTGCAGATTCTAAAATTTTAGATAAAAGTACTATTTTTAAATACCGCCAGAGGGCACTTTACCTAAAACTTAAAATTTATTTACTTCATAACTTTTTATTTTGACAGATATCGCAAAGCTGGGAGCACCATTTTATAGAAAATCAAAAACTTAAAAATTAAAAAACCGTTGAACTTTCAAGAGTTTTAAAACTGTCAAAAATACAATAGACTGCAATTAAAAGAAACACTTTTAGTGTTGTTCTAGACCCTAAAAGGTTTTTAGTTGTGTATTCCAATTGTTAAGGGGTTTCATAACCTTCAAAAATTGAAGCTAGAGAATGCATAAGTTTAGAGAGAGCACATGTTTAACTGGCATACAACGTTTTTTAATACAACCTTATTTAAGCAAAAATTGTATTTCTCAAAAACATTTTAATTTATCAATTTTAAATAAAAGTACCTTTTTTACCTAAAGGTTTAGGCTATCCAAAAAGATACTTTTATATCTCTAATATACAAAGTATAAAAATAATTAGCACCAATGTATAAGGGTAAGTCCGACCCTGGCGCCCTAATGAATGCAAATGTTTTAAGAGGGCACCATTTTAAGGAGTCCTTAGAAAACCCTGTTATTTAAAAAAATCCATTACACCAAGGACTATAAAAGTTATTCAAGAAAAATCGATTTTTAGCGGCGTTCTTTAAGGGCACATAATAATACATCTTATTAAAGAGAAAAGAGTGTAAAAAAGTTTATAGGAACTTGTCATATTATATTTATGTGTTCCATATGAATCCAGGAGATTGCCCATATAATTCCAGATACCCTGTATATATATTTTTATATAATTTAGTATTAAAAAAACTGAATACCCCAATTCAAAAAAAATCAGATAAGGTCTTGGAAACTTATACAGCGTATCCACTTAAGTTCGCACCATATGGAAAACTTTTATATTATTAATTTTACAAAAAAGTAATTCTTAATTAAGAGTTCTGCATGGTTAAGAACCAAAAATCATCATCAGATATTATTTTTTTGCAGTGATATACAAGGATGTCAAAAAATATGAATTTTGCTCAAGAGGAACGTAAATTTATTTTTTATAATATCAAAATGTTTAATAAAAAAAAGACGTTTAGAATTAAAAATTGATTTAAAATATGCAAATTGGTTTATATAAAGAAAAAACTTCTTTACCATTTTTTCCTGCTATACGATGCGTTTATGTGGCTTTTTGCTGTTTTGACAGTTCTTTGGCTTATTTTAAATTACATTTTAAAATAAGTATAGCTATTGCACAAACTTAAATTTTTACCGGTAACCCATAAAAAAATAAAAAAATGTTTTTTAATGGACAAGTTTGCATATTTGACTGTTATAATCAATTCTAAACATCTTTTCCTTATAAACATTTTTGATATTAGGAAAAATCAAGGTGGTTGCCTCTTAAGCAAATTCACATTTGCACAAAAATAATATCTAATGATTGTATTTTGGGTTTTAGACCATACAGAAAAAAAAACTCTTTTTGTAAAATTATTAATTGAAAAGTTTTTCACATGGTGCGAACTTAAGTAGACAGGCTGTATATGTATATAAAGGGCTAAAGCATAAGGGTTTAAGTAACAAATTTGTTTTTCTAAAATAATTGACCTTAAAGTCAGTTTCTTTTTACAAAATAAATATAAATGTTTTGGAAATATTTACTATATCAAAGAGTAAAGTAGTTAAATTATTAATATTTTAGCTTAAAATTATCCACATTAAACGTCAGTCCTGGTTAGTTCTGGTTAGTGGGTATATTTCCAAAATTAATAGACTTAAAGACTTGTCTTAAAGAATTAAGAACAGAACTTTCCACATAAAATTAATAAAACGTATTTTCAGTTTTTAAAAATGTATGTTATTTGAAACATCCATAAATTACAGGACAAAATTAAATCACAGGTCAACATTTAAACCAAGAAGGAACACCGAACCTGAGAAGAGTATTTATAGGTTTTTAAGCCGCTGCTTTCGAATCCGAGGTCGGTTAAGCTCTATCACGTCAAGTTTTAAGGGCATTTGCAGGCAAAAATGGTCAGAAAAATCTAAAAAAAATCATAAGTACGTTTTTAGGATGGCTGAATTCAATGTTTAAGGACATCTTAAGGTCGTATCAAGGTCATTTGACTATCAAATCGACAAACATTTTCAAAAATATCTGAAAATTGCATACCTATTAATTTGGATCGCTAAACTCGTAGTCGCTTTTATTTTTACCATTCAAGGCCTTTTAAAGGTTAAATCGACAAAAATGGTTTAAAAAATTTGGGAAATGTATAACACAAGTTTTAAGAATGGCTTTGATCAAATACGCTGTTACTTTTACCATTGAAGGACATGTAAAGATCGTATTAAAGTCATTTGAAGGTTAAAGCGAAAAATTTGGTCGGAAAATAAAAATACATTTTTTAAATATGTTTTTAGTCAAAAATTTTTGGTTATGAGAGTCTAAGACCAAATTGTTTGCTGTAACCTTCAAATAATGCAAATGGCCTTAAATCGTAAAAATAAAAAATGGCTATAAATTCAGTGATCCAAATTATTATAATATTATGCAATTTTTAGAAATTTTTGACCAGCTTTGTCGATTTGACCTTTAAATGACCTCCATACGATCTTTAGCTGTCTTTGAATGTTAAAAATAACTACGGTGTTGAACTTAGCCATCCAAAAAACATACGTATGATTTCTTTCTAATTTTTTGGATCATTTTTGTCGACTTGACCTTCAAATGCCCTTAAACTTAACGTAATAGAGCTTAACCGAGCTAGGACACGAAATCAGCGACCCAAGAAACCTATAATACCCTTGTCAGGTTTGGTATTCCTTCTCGGATCAAATGTTTCTCTGTGATATTAATAGGTAAATTTCTGTTTGCCGTTATAATCAAAGGTATCCTTAAAATATACAGAGCCCGTCGTAAAAAAGCCGTATATATTTTTTTAATTTAAAATTTACACATGCGGGATCGAGCCAAGAGGGACAAAGACGAAAAACTTTTAAGCTTCAGAAAAATTTGAGACAAAACAATTTTATGCTTAGCCGTTATAAACAAAGTTAGAAATTAAATATATTTTCTAAATTTTTACGTAAAAGGAGTACGGTCAGATGGTTAAACAAAAAAAATAAAAAGAATATTCATTTAAAAAAAAAATTATTACCCTAATTACAAAGTTAAACTTTTTTGACCACCCTGAACATTTCACATACAAATATTTGTGTGGAAATTTATTTTTTTACCGAGTAGAAGTTTTTATTAAAAACCAAATTAAAACTAACAGCATTTAATTTGATCCAATTATAGGGCTAAAACA
The DNA here is from genome assembly GCA_014170235.1 of Listronotus bonariensis. NCBI lineage: Eukaryota > Metazoa > Arthropoda > Insecta > Coleoptera > Curculionidae > Listronotus > Listronotus bonariensis. The sequence goes on along the minus strand of JACEGR010000332.1, from coordinate 74,797 downwards.
TTAAAAATATATTAAAATATATAAAAAAATTAGGTTACATCTTTAAAAGAGAAAAAGTTTATTTAGAAATATACCCGGAGTTTCATTTAAACTAACAAAGTTGCCCTATGTCAAAAAATTAAGTTTTGTTTTTGTCATAAATTACTTAAAACCATTATTATAAAAACACCATATTATTGGTATAGGGATCGCTCATTAAACTTACCCTATCTTTATTCAAACAATCGAAAAATGGGCTTATGTATAGGTTGTTTCATTAAAAAAAAACAAAGTTTTATATTGATCTTTTTTGGGAGCACCCTGTGTGATTCTTTATGTATTTAAATTTTAATTTCAAAGTACCGGCATATTCTTGTAAAAATATATTTAAAAAAATAATACCATTTTTGTCCTAGTTACTCTGTAGTTTAATTTAATATTTAAAAAAGTTCAATCTATTTTTCATGGTTTAGCTGTTTTAATAGACCAAAATAAATAGTTCTTTGTAAGTAATAATTATTTAAATCTTAACTTAGTACATCTTGTAGGTGTGTTCTAACAACTTAAAGCGCCAAAACCTATAAAAAGGTCCAAAGCAAATAAAAAAATGCCTTAAACTGTTTGGGCCATCATATTATAGTTAAAACCATTTAAAATATGCTTGTATAATGCAATGTAATTTTTCTAGGGTATGATTTGGACCACCCTGTTAATTTTTTGAGGGTCAGAAAACTTCATAGCCTAATTTCACCTTTTAGATATATAATGTATTTTTATTTAAATAAACCAAGTTTTTATCTTGTATCTTTGTTTTTTTTAAGTGTATTTAAAGAAAAGTAATACAAGGTCCGACGCTATGATTGAACTGTTTTAAAAAGATTGCCTTGGAAATATTGTTTATTTGACAAACGTCAGATAGTGATAAAACTGAAGTTTACTGTTGAAGATTTTGTGTTACAATGGCAATTGACCAAACAATCAACGGATCTTTGCTGAAAAATCGTTTATTCTGACGCAGTCCATTGTGCAAACTCAGAGAAACTTTGACAGAAATTTAATTTGCAGTGCATGCTAAGGGTCCAACAAGGCTGTGAGGATATTTAAAGCCTATAGTGTTTTCTACTCATCTCTACTTCAAACACTTCCTTACCTCAAAGAATTTGTGAAGAGATACATTCGATAAACACGATCGTAGATTTACTCCTTACTCCCAGATCGTTGCTCTTGATTTATCCAAAGCTTTTGACCGGGTCTTGCATGCCACACTTCTTAATAAACTTCCTTTCTATGATCTTTCAACTAAACCCTGTACTTGGTTTTCTAGTTATCTATCTAATCGACGTAGTATATCAGTTATTCCTAAGTTCATCACTAAACCTGATTTAGAAAACAAACGCAGAGGGATGCAGATATCAATTTTGTGGGCGTCACATTTGAAAGTAACCTTAGCTGGCGTAAACATATTTTATCTATAGCCACGGCAGCTTCAAAAAGCTTGGATTTCTCTTTCGAGCCAAAAGATATTTTTCCCCTTCTAATTTATACACTTTGTATGTGTCCCAAATCCGACGTCCCTTGGAATATTGTTTTCATATCTGGATCATGGCGTCCCCCACAACCCTAAGTATTCTTAATTCCATTCAAAGAAGAGCTATTCGTCTCATTAATGATCCCTCACTTACAGAAAGGCTTCCCTCTCTTGCCCATCGTCGGGCTGTGGGGAATTTATCGCTTTTTATAGGTACTTCCATGGCTTCTGCTCTGAAGAATTGTCCAGTATAGTTCCTCCACTTACGGTTTCCACCAGAGAAACTCGTGGTGCCGCGCGTATGCTTCCCTATACGGTCCAACTGGACAGGCCCCGAACTTCCAACTTTGTTCGTTCTTTTATCCCTAGAGTTTCTAGAATGTGGAACCTGCTGCCCGCGAAGGTCTTTCCTTTCCCCCAAATCTTTAAGTATTTAAGTCCCGTGTCAACCAACTCCCTCTTACCTTGCTCAAGATACTTACGGTACGTTAGTATTTAGGATTTTAGCCTTTGTGGTTTGTCCAAAGATAAAAAAATAACTCACGCGTAATATGCGCATTGAAGAAGGTGGTGGTCATCTTAAGAATGTGATTTTTGCAAACTAAAAGTGTTTAATTCATTTCCAGATTTAAATTTTTAGTTTTAGTAACAATATGTAATGTGCTATTTTATACCATTCAGCGACGTTACTTTGGGCAACCCTAAATCCATAATATCACCGGTGACCCCCTAAATTTTTATGGAAATATTACCAGTAGGGATGGGACTCTCACAAACCACAATCTTAAAGAATTTCACCTACGCCGGTTTTTAATGCAAATGGTTCGGGGTTCTTTTCTTAAGCAGGCCACCAAAAATCGACTATTCAATTTTAATGTATTAATTAACATATTTTGGTAATCTCATAGGTTAAAAGTAATATTCTGTCAAAAATGCATGCGATTACGATTTACTAAACAGCCGTTTACCTTTAAAAAGTATCCCCATACTTTGAGCACTTTATATTAGGAAAAATACCTAGTAAGTAACGAAGCTTACTAACTTTTTATACCAATAAAATTTATATTTTTGTGATGTAACTTGGATTTTTAACTTTTAAAACTAATGTTATACATTCTTTTAGGTGTTTTTCTTAATTTAAAGTGCTCAAAGTATATTATATATTAATTAAGTTGCCCAAATATCATTAATACAGCGGCAACTGTTAGAAAAGGTATATATAAAACAAGTTTTTTTATTAGTGTTTTACTTTAAAATTCTGGTTTGTAACCGACAGGTCAGCATTGAAGCAAGAAACCACTACCACCAAACAATCTCAGAAGCCAAAGACTCCTTTGATAACCGTATAAAAACAAAATACTTTCTTGCTCAAATGGCAGCAAATCCTTCTGGTCCTTTGTAAAAACATCAGTAGAAATTTCTGTACTAGTTCTTTTCCACCATTAACTTTGGAAGATGAAATTATTTCCACATCTAAAGGAAAGGCCGAACTATTTGCTAAACAATTTGCTCCCAATTCAACCCTTCATCCACCTGTCAATCATCCAATTCCAACTATTCCCCCAGTTCCACACAAAATGCCCAATATTATTTTAAAGGTAAAACACATTAAGCGTATCCTTTCTTCTCTTAACACCAAGAAATCGTCTAGGCTAGATGGAATACCAGCAATCATTTTAAAAAAATGTGCTCCTACACTTGCACCTATTTTAACCAGGCTCTTTTCAATTTCTTTTGACACGGGTATTTTTCCAGACAGCTGGAGAGCTGTATGTGTCCACCCTATTCCCAAGAAAGGATCTAAATCTGTTACATCCAACTATGCTCTTGGCTCTCCAGTTATCTTTCTAATCGACCTATATCAGTCATTGTTAATGGCCACTCTTCAAGCTTTCACGAAATTAATGCTGGAGTGCCTCAGGGTTCAGTACTAGCACCAACTTTGTTTCTTCTTCACATCAACGACCTTCTTTCTTCCAGAACCAATCCCATTCATAGTTATGCTGACGATAGTACCCTTCATTCCACTATTCAGGTTCCCAAACCAATCTCTCAACCCGACTTGGAAGGCAAACGCAGGGCGATGCAGATATCTCTTTCAAAGGATCTCAATTTGATATTGGATTTGAGCGCCAAAAATCTCGTTCAATTTAATGCATCCAAAACACACTCATGTTCCTTGTCGCGAAAAAAATTATCAAACACTTACCCTTTGCTTATGAGTGGCCAGGTTTTGCAGAGCGGGGACACGTCTAACCTTGTGGGCGTCACATTTGAAAATAACCTTAACTGGCATAAACACATTGTATCTATAGCCACCGCGGCGTCAAAAAGGCTTGAATTTCTTTTCCGAGCCAAAAGTATTTTCCCCTTCAAATTTATACACTTTGTATGTGTCCCAAATTCGACCCTCTCTGGAATATTGTTCTCATGTCTGGGGAATGGCATCCCCTACAACCCTCAGCATTCTTGATGCTATTCAAAGAAGGGCTGCTCGTCTTATTAATGATCCTTTACTTACTAAAAGACTTCCTTCTCTTGTCCATCGTCGAGCTGTGGGAGATCTATCGCTCTTCTATAGATACTTTTACGGCTTCTGCTCCGACGAATTATCCAGTATAGTCCCTCCTCTTGCAGCTCCCAACAGAGAAACTCGTGGTGTCACACGTATGCACTCCTATACGGTCCAATTGGACAGGCCCCGAACTTCCCATTTCGTTCGTTCTTTTATCCCTAGAGTTTCTAGCCTGTGGAACTTACTGCCAGCGGAGGTCTTTTCTTCTCCCCCAAATCTTCAAATTTTTAAGTCCCGTGTTAACAAACTTCCTCTTACCCTGCTTAAGATACCCACGGTACGTTAGTATTTATGCTTTCAGCCTTCGTGGATTGTCCAAAGATAAAAAAAGCGCAATAAAGCTTTTTTGTTATAAAAAGTACTAACATTATTTTGGCTTATTGATCTTACCTTTCCGGACACCCTGTATTTTAACCTATGACGTAATAGGTAACAAGAGAAACGCCAAATGACATGGATATAACCAATCAAAAAAAAATAAAATAAAATATGTAACAATAAATCTAAACAAAATGAAAGAATTCAAAAGAGCATCAACAATTACCAAGCGTAAATTTGTGATGTTCAGAAATTAATATCTAAAAATAATATCTGTAAATAATAAGAAAGCTAATATTAAAATTGTATTAGATTACTGTGTCAAATACCCGTTTTCATTACCAAACTAGGCTATTAAAAATAAATGTGGTAGGACAATTCCGTACAACTGCGCCACATTTACGTTAAAATGGGGACACGTTTCTAACCATCTGTTGCAACCACTTTTCCTGCTCTAATTGAAAAATAATTTTGTTTCGTCTTTCGCTTACGTTAATGATTTTCTCGCTACGTGTGTAAATAGATTGTTTTAGTGTCATGCAAATTTAGTTAATTTTTTTATTCTCATTTACAAATTTTAAAAAAATATACTGGACCCTCACAAAATATAAATTCTAAAAATTGGAAAGAAATGAAAATACATAACAACAATTAAATCAGGTCTTATATACAGTGTTAAATACTTAAAATTTCAAAATCCCTACATCCTACATAAACAATTGCTAAATGATTTATTAAATATTTCTTAAAAGTTATGAATTTTTAGAATATCGCAATGACAGTTTGATGTATTTTAAGATTAGGCTATTTTTACATACTTTCGTTACTGATAATTTCTATAATTTTTTTCTAAGTACAGTGCGTCTAATCAAACTTGTCAACATTTTAAATATCCAGACCTTTTTCATTTCCTAACCTAAAAAATAATTCAAAAACCTACTTGTTAAGTAAATTATCAAGTTTTTTTCCGTTGTGAAGATTACAGAAAAAAATTATTAACAGAATATATTGACATAAATTACTTTTTTAATGGGATACCCTGGACCCCATACTATAATATCATTAAAAGGTCTTTTAAATAGCTTTACAAAAATACCACATTTGATATATCTATCTTTAATAGTCTAAAAAATGACCATATAAATTCAAAACAATAATAGATATAGTTTCCAATATAGCTACAGATTCTACAGTCTAAGCTTAGTTTTAGGTAGGTATAGTGGAAATAACATACAGTGTGGACGTAAATTGTCCCTCCTGCTAACTTTTTACTTTTAATTTTTTCTTTATAAAATTTAGATATGACCAATGGGGAATATGAACTACTTTTAATGTAAAAATAATAGGTCCAACAATCAAGATGGCGGATGGGCGTCATCTTGGGAAAAAACTAGATAAAAAGACCTCATTTTAAAGCTCTTAGTAAGTAAAGTCAATCAGCAATTCAATTTACTTGTTTGAAGCCTAAAATTACAAAATTAAAATGACATTTGGCAGATAATTTAATATTTGCTATGCAGTAACAAATTCTATTCAAGGGTAAAATAGAAACGTTTAAATATGTACCATGTATATTTTTCTACAATCTTTAAATTTAATATTATATTTTAAAATACGTAACATAAGCCATGGTCATTTTAAAAATTGTTTACATGGCACGTACGAGCATTATTTTACAATGAGAATTTTTATACAGGGTTACTAAAAAAAAAAAATCTGCAACAAAGCTAAGGGTTTGAATACTTTTTACTAAATTGAAAATTTAGTTCAATACCTTATATAGAGATATAGTCTTTTGGTTTAAATAAATTGAATAACTAATACCTGGGCAAATCCGACTTGACAGTAGTAAAATTCCCTTTAAAAAATATGACGTAATACAATTTGCTGATTAGAGAATTTATATACAAGGTGTTAAAATATAGACCCATTTTGTTCGCGGGTAACTCCAAAACAAATAATGTTATGAAGATGCGGTTTTTGCAGAACAGCTTAGATTTTTTAAGTTCTTTATTATGTCTCCCCCATTTCGTTGTGACATTCCGTTGACACAAAAGCAAAATTGCAAATTTTGCGGTATAGAGCAACTTTGTTATTTTAAATGAACCACCCTGAATATTTTTACCACCTTAAAATTTAGTCTTTTCCATTTATAAAAATATAATTTTTATGGGTATTTCAAAAATAAAGGATTTATTATTCTCTAAAAAATGACCGCATGGCATGCAAGAGCATTGTTTGACAATGAAAATTTTCTACATACAAGGTTAAAAAAGGCTTTCAAGCTACACGTTATTCACAAAATAATAGTTTTACTAAAGGTAGATTACTTTTAAATAATATTTTGTTAATATTGCTGAATATCCTAAAGCTTTAGTGCCCCATGTTTGTGTTATGTAACCTTGTATGTAGCAAATTTTATTTTCAAAATAATACTCTTAATTGACATGCAGTTCATTTACCACCACTTAATAAATTTATTATTTTTGCAATACCCATAGATTAAACATTAATATGGTAAAAAATATGCATAGTGTCCCATTTAAAATACCAATTTGCCCTACATTAGAAAATCGGCCATTTTATTTTTGTGTCAACAAAATGTCACATCGAAATGGCGAGGATATGATAAAATACTTTTAACAAATCCAAGGCCTGCGAAAACCGCATCTAAATACCTTTTTGTTATAAAGATATTCACAATAAAAATGGGTCAACATATAGTTGGACACCCTGTATTTCAAAAGTAACCTATTTTATTTGTAGTAAGAAAAAATTTGGAAAATCCAAATAAGCATGCGTGATGCGTTTATGTTGTGTCGTACACAAATTATTTTAATTAAATTCGTACATTAGTATTTTTATTCTCAGTAGAAACACGCAATTATACAAAGACAGATAAATTACGGAAAGATCACAGATAAAGTAGAATTTAGCTAAGAAAAAAGCCAGAGGCGTCATATAAATAAAAACGGCAATCAACTATTACTTTCTAGTGGCGAGCAACAAAAAGGAAAATAATTTGAAAGCGAGACCAGAGCCCATGAGCGCGTTGGCTTTTTTTAGCAGAGTAAGGTACTTTACAACTATATTTTAAAGTTGTTTTTATCTGCTTATATCGATCCCCGTACGCATTCTATACAGTGTAAAAGCCGCGTACAGAACAAAATTCAACACCAAGCAAACAGAATTCAAGAGCATATGACGTTGGCGTTTGTTGTTGAAAGAATTGGAATGCTAGTTCTGTGCTAGATAGTTAAGCAATAAGCGCGAGGCGATTTACTGCTGGCGAGTGCAGGTTTCTAAATAATAAAGTCAAGTCAAAGTACCTTTAGTAGGGTCCCAAAAGAATTAGAATCTATCTACAGCACCTAATTAATCTAAAACTTAATGCATCGGTCCACTCCATATTTCCAAAACACAAAGAGAATTAAAAAAAACACTTTCCTTCTCTTATCGAAGGCAGACAAGACTAGAAGCGCAACAAATCCTGTCCAGACCAAACCAAACCACTCTTGATCGGTACGATCAAGAAGCGAACTGCAATCGAATACCAACGCCAACCGTGAAAACCGTACCTTATATTTGCTTGCGGCGTACACACCGAATCGAACACCTCCAAATCTATAACCACATGTGCCTTGGATTGCGTTGGTATCTTGATCTGTACGTGGCTTAAGAGAGGCGAAAGAGAGCAGAGAAAGAAAAGTACAGTAGTTCAGATAAGTAAAACAATGTAGGAACACGCCAGCGAAAAGTCAAAAAATGCACAATTAAGGTCGGGCCTCACATAACCGCAACGAGCCCGTGGCCGTGCGTTTCCCTGGTAAATTGTCGGTGCAAAAGGTTTTGTAGTTAATCAAATTGCAGTTATATGAGTCAATTATTCCACGCTTTACATAACACCTGATCGTAAAATAAACCTTTACAAATAAGGTAACACATTTTTAAGGTTTGGCCACACATAACCACCGTTGTGCCGTTCTTTTCAAATGCCGTAGGTTTAATATTACCGCACCGTGCCCGCCCACATACCACACACCAAAAATAACCATGTATTTATAAGTTTTACATACATATTATTCACAAGATGTAACAATTAGTTTGTTGTCTCCCCTGTGGTGCAGTGGACAGAGCTGTGATCTTCGAAGCCAGAAGTCGCCGGTTTGATTCCCAGTGGGGGACACATATTTAGGTAGTAGTTATTTATTAATAACGTCCGTGGTGCCACTACCGCGTAGGTGCTGCGAAATGCATAACTGCATGTTTCAGTGCTTGGATAACGTTGACGGAACAGGGGAATGAGGGGTTAAACATCTTATAACCCTATATAAGTTTCTAGCCTGTGGAACTTACTGCCAGCGGAGGTCTTTCCTTCCCCCAAATCTTCAAGTTTTTAAGTCCCGTGTTAACAAACTTCCTCTTACCCTGCTTAAGACACCCACGGTACGTTAGGATTTAGGCTTTCAGCCTTCGTGGATTGTCCAAAAATATAAGGCAAATAAATAATAAAAAATAACTAATTCGCGTTTTAAAGTGCCTAAGGAGCATAAAAGTTTCTTATGGGCTACACTTCCTACACTCAGATGCCAAAAAATATTACTATTCGGTCATTTGGTATATGTAGTATTATATGTAAAGTATGTTCGATCGGTCAGTGGTAATCGCAGTGGCCCCGCAGTAAAGTAATACTTCCGTTACTAGTGACCGCTGGAGTGCGTAACCTGTTAACCAACTCTTAGATGTAAGTAACGATATCTCTCACCAGGTTAGCAAATGCGCGATTGCCAATTGTTATTACCGAAAGAAAATACGCCAACAGGTGGTTGTTGCCGAAAATATGGCCATTTAAATCTTGGCATAATTTCCATTACATCTAGAGTCTCACCTTAGTACCGTAGGTAGGCTATTGATTGTGGTGTTTAGAAAGGAACTACAATGTTTGTCCCATACTGCTATAGCATATTATCTTTAGCCCCTCGTATATCAAGTCATGCAAATTGTGGGAGACTACAAAAAAGGGTATACCTCTCTTACTGTAAATATGTATATAGGCATTCAGTATTAAACGGTTATGTTTAGAATAAACATTATTTTATTTATTTTTTCCCTATCCCGACGGATAGAACAATGGCGACGAGGATGGGATTACGGAGCATCTAAGTACCAATTACGATGAACCAAGAACATTAAGACGCCGTAGTCAATTAAAGGCTCCAGAGAGACTCGAGTTAACTTAAGTTTACCTAGATGTATTGTTATTTTTTTTTGATATGATATATAAGGGGAGAGATGTGCCATACTGCTATGGCATATTATCTTTAGCCCCTCGTATATCAAGTCATGCAAATTGTGGGAGACTACAAAAAAGGGTATACCTCTCTTACTGTAAATATGTATATAGGCATTCAGTATTAAATGGTTATGTTTAGAATAAACATTATTTTATTTATTTTTCCCTATCCCGGCGGATAGAACAATGTTAAAGGGGTTTAATTGTTTCATATGTTTAATGGACCTCCAAATATGAAAAACCGCACAGTGCTACCATTTGAAGGAGTGTGTTTTTGAGAACGGGTAAGAACAGCCTCTTTTCAGTTTTTTGAGGTTAGCTCGAAAACTACGTACTTACTTTGCCAGGTAGTAGTGAAGAAAAAGATGTAGAATTATTTATTTATTGAATAATGCTATTTGAATTAAAAGAAGTTATTTTGAATATGTTTATAAAATGAAGCAAAAAAACACGAAAAAACGCGTGTTTTTCACTGCAATGAGCGGTCGCTGATATATTGATGGTTAAAGACAAAAAGTCCTTTTTCGTTCAAAGTTTAATATCACAGCAAGAAGTGGTCGTATCGAAATTCTGAAAAATAAATTAAAGCTGAATAAACAAGTTATCCGATCCATATAGTAGTTAAGTTGAAATTTTGTTTCTACGACTGCTATGAAAAATGTCTAAAAACGCACGTCAAACAGGATCTGAAAATGACTGATTTCACATGAAGTATGATACTACTGTGTGAAAATTTGTCATATAGGTTGAGTCTGGTTTGACAAAAAAAAAATGTATAAACAGTACGAATGTCACAAAAATTTAAGTCAAGTAGATGGTGACTTTCGGTTTTCTGATTTTTAAAATTTACTGTTCCTTGGATTTTATAAGCTTAATTTTTATACCATAACAAGTAACACACTACATACTGTCTGTCTAGACTTTCTAGCCATTACTAAAGTCATAGGAAATACTGAATTTTAAATATTATTTTATGGTGTAATAGGGTCAACCTATATTCTTTTGTAATTTTTATTTGTTAATGGAATACATACTTAACCTATATAACTTAAAACGTGATTTTTTCAGTAAAAGAAGTGTTTTTGTTACTACAACCATTAAGAGTGTAGTTTTAAAAGATTTGTTCGTTCTACCAATAATAATAATAAAAAAACACTTATTTTGTAAATTTTAGTAACTTATTTTTGCGGTAAGACATTACTTATATTACTATGTTATTTTTTAAGTTACGGAAACAAGCATATTATTAAAAATTATCTATTTTGTGATATATTATTAGATACACATATGCCTCTATCTTATGTAGAGTTACCTTAAACTTTGGTAATATGGTTTGCTCAGAGTAGGGTTTTAACATTAATATGCTTTCTGTCCAACCGCCACTAATCTTACTACAATTTAAGTAAATATATTTTTTATTACACGTTATATTGTCATATGAAAAATATCTCCCCAAACTTCTCAATTTTTTATTTTCTGTCATTTAATTTTGGCATTAGCGTGTGAAAACTATTCACACGGCGTATAAAAATTTTTTACACAGTACTATCAAAAGTAAAAAAAAATAAAAATAATAAAAGTTGTATATTATTCTTTATTTTCTGCTGTCGTAGAAAAGTCTCGTGTGCAACACTTGAAACTGACTCTTTGCACACTCATATGACTTGTAGCACTCGCTTACGGCTCGTGCAGAAACGTCATACTTGTGTGCAAAGAGTGTGTTTGGAAACTTGTTGCACAATATACAATTTTAAGTTTTAGGACCAAAAAAGAAAAAAACTAAAAAATCTTCAAAAAACATTCTTTTCGGTATTCATTAGGATTGCGCGGTAGACGTTGCTTAAAAATATTTTTTACTGTAGGATCCTAAAACTAGAATCTTTAAGATTTTATTGTTATTATTTTATTTTAGTAAAATAAGTTTTAAGCAAAATACAGCTACTTGAAAAACGTCAAAAAAATTTACGTTTTTTTGTATCCATTAATTTTTTCCGCTAGTGTATTAAATTTAGTATTTTTGTATAGTACATTTTTAATGGTGATATTATATACAAGGTGTTTTATTTAACAAAGCTTAACCTCTTCATTTTCTTTAATTTTATTTTCCATTTGTTTCCTTTTTATGCTCAAAACATAATAGATGAAAAATTTTGAAACTTTTATACGGAACGTTTTTTTATTTTTCTTGGTTATAGTTAAAAATGGGTGGCAAAATATAAACAAAAACCCTTTACAATTTTATAAAAGATATTAAAATGATAAAGAAAATTATTTTGATGTACAATGGTTGGCACTTTTTTTCGTGCTTTAACTGAGATAAAAAATCTCTGTATTTGTTAACTTTTCATAAAGCTATCTTTTTCATAAAATGGCACTGGCGAAATGATTTTGTTTTATTCAACGGTTTTTATTCACTCAAATAAGTATATTAAAAAACCGAAGTGAAAAATGAGTGGGCTGTTACAACCAGTTCTGTCAGACAATGTAATTGATATGATTGTGGACTAAGGCATCAAAATTCAGAGGCGGCAAAAATGAATAGCCTACGGGCGGTATATATGTATTAAAATTCGCCGCTGTTCAGTGCTAAGGTCTGGCCATACATAACCGCAACGAGCCCGCAGCCGTGCATCTCGCTGGTAAAATGTAGGGGAATGCGGTGCACAAAGTTTTGTATTTAATAAAATTGCAGTATATAGGTTCGTCATACAGCGCTTTAAATTATCTGATCGTAAAACAAAGCTTTACAAATAAGGTAATACAGTTTCACCTATACGTTTGGAGAAAAAGGAACAGAGATAAGAGGAAAAATCTGTTTTGCTTAAACAAGAAAATATACAAACATAGAATAATAGACTTAGCTCGACAAAAAAGCTTTTTATATTTTTAAGGGCATGAAAAATACTTTTAAATTTTTCCGAAATAATCTTTTCTGTTGCTGCCTCTATCATTGTGAATTCGGGCCCGGTGCGGCCTTGGTGCGCTTATGTGTGGCCAAACCTTTTAAAGTAATTAAAAACTATTATAGGGCTATTGTATTTTTGTAAATAGTACTGGAAATAAAAATATCCACTTTAGACTTAGTTGGTGTAATTGGTTAAGCCTGACAACAAATATGTATATATTTTTTGTTATAAACGCATTACCTATAATAAGAACCTATTTAATAGATTATTTGGCTTTTTTACGGAAATATAAATAATAATTTAATATTATATAAAAATTAAATTGTTTTTAAAATATGAATGGATAATACAGGGTGGCCCACTATATCCAACAAGGTCTGTAGCTAGATAACCATAGGGTTAAAAAAGAAAATTGGGTGACACATAAGAGTCGACTAAGGCCTTACTGTAAAATTATTTTAGCCTCTACAGGGTGTCTCAAAAAGTGTGTGTTTAGAATTATATTTTCTTAAATGGAACAGCCCATGTTTTTTGTCTGTTTTAGATTTTACATAAAAAACAAAATAAATTTTATTAATGTGACTTATTTTATTTGTTTCTGCATTATTTGTGATATTTGTTTGTGCAATTAAAATAATTTTATTTAAACACTATTACCACTTTAAACTTTAAAATTTGTTACAATATTAAGTAAAGTCTGCCATATTATACCCAGTTCAAAATCAAATGTTGTATGGAGGGTTCAAGAAATAATTTCACTTTTTTGAAAATTAAATAGCGATGACTCTCTCATTTGAACCCTGTCTTTACATCACATGATGACAAATAAAATATAATTTTAAATAGTGTATAGGTAGGTTGCTTTTACCTATTTTTAGTCAGTTTATTTAACAGTTTTTAACAACTTTCAGTCATTTTAAATAAAAACCCTTCCTCTTTAACAAAAAAATTATATAATACTGATAGGATGTTAGGTTAAATACAGGGTCCGGCAAAATGAACAACCCATTTTAAATTGCTTATAAAAATTTATTAACTTTAAAAACAAAACAAAGGAACATGTATTCTTAAACAAGTAAGATGGGAGTTTATTATGCTTTGAATATGGTGTGCCGCAAATGACCGCCACCCTCTTCATTACATTCTTCTAACTGGTTCATAAATTTTCTCATTACATTTTGAAGAACTTGCCTAGAAATAGCGTGGATTTCATTGGCAATATTTGTTTTTAGCTCCCTTACATTTCTAGGTTTATTGGCAAACACTTTATGTTTTAAATAGCCCCAGAGAAAATAATCTGGTGCTGAAAGGTCGGGCGATCTTGCTGGCCAAGGAATGGTACCATTCTTAGAAATCAGTCTGTTTGTAAAGGATTGTCGCAAAATATCCATGCTTATTCTTGCCGTATGGCTTGTTGCGCCATCCTGTTGAAACCAGTATTGTCCAATTTCATTTTGAATTTGCGGTAAGAAGAATATCTGCAACATTTGAACATAGCGTGCGGCAGTAACTGTTACTGTCTGACCATTTTCTCAAAAAATAAGGTCTGATTATCCTAGACGAGGAGATGGCGCACCATACAGTTACTTTGGGACAATGTAATGGACGCTGATGAATTTCGCGTGGATTCTCTTGAGCCCAGTAACGACAATTCTGTTTATTTACATCTCCGTTTAAATAAAAGTGGGCCTCATCGCTCATAAACATATTGTTTTCAATACCTTGATAATTGGTACGAAGAAGGCGACAGAACTCAAGTCTATTAATCTTATCCTAATGATTTATTTCTTGAACAATTGCGATCTTGTATGGGTGAAAATTCATTTTTTTTTAACATTCTTCGTGTACTTCGCTCAGATAAATTTAAAACAGTAGCATGTTTAACAACAGATTTTTGGGACTAGCGATAATTGCATTTCTAACTTTGTCTTCGTTCAGTGCATTGCAGGCAGATCTTGGCCGCCCACTTGACTTCTTGTCTAAAACGGATCCTCCTATCCTCCATTTACGAATCCAAACTGTAATGGTCTTCCGCTGCGGACACTGTCGGTCATTAAATTGACGTCGAAAACACCTTTGAACGGCTATAATGGAATTATATTCAATACATTTTTCGACACAAAAAATGCGATGTTCTGTTAACCAACGCGGCATTTTGACAACTGTCAACAATTTTAATAAACTCTCCAAAGCCTACTTTTCCAAATAAAAATATCGCCATAGTGAATACTCGATACATTTTTTTATATTAAAGAAACAAAATAGGTAATACATTTTGCCGGACCCTGTATAAGCCTTAGGATTCATTTTTGGCTTACAAAAATACGGGAGCATCGTACACCCGCATCTTCCCAGCAGACCACATTATATGACATATGACTGTACGCTAAGGAATAATAGACCGTTAATAGACCATCAATATCAAGAGTATTCTTAAGACTTAAAATTGCAAAATAAGCTGAATTTAGTTTTGCACATACATATTTAATGTGATTGATAAAGGAGAGCTGCGGATCCAAGACTGTTCCCAGAAATCTAACCCTATTAGAAACTTTAATGTTTAAGCCATTTTCAAAGTCATAGGCAAGTGACTTTCTATTATACATGTACATATATTCAGTCTTGTTCACATTCAGTATTAAACCATTGCTTCTACACCACACTTCCATCTCATTACATACATTACTTGTTTTTATACATAGCTCGTCTAGGGTATCAGCTGAAACGACAATTGTATGGTATGGTATCGTCCGCGTACATTGTGACATGGCCAGATGTAACATTTAGAGGCAGGTCATTTACATACAATATAAACAAAGGGGGCCCAGAACTGAACCTTGCGGAAAGCCAAGCTCAACCGCTTTGACCTCAGAACTTTTTAATTACTTTTAAAAAGGCAATCCTATTTTACGTCTTTGAATAAAAAAGTCTAAAATTAAGTAACTTAAATATTTTATTTTTGTTCCATTATAAAAAAACTATTTTTTTATAATTATTATTAAATTATTTTTTATTTCTTTTGAATCATTACCTAAAGCAGCATTTTAGAGGACTTGATGTCGATTATTAGAAAAAACTATAAAAGAAAATGTTAAAAAGTGTTTTTCATCATTGGATTTGATTTAAAATACTTCTTTAGTTATATATGTTACAAAAGTAATATTTTTCGGTTTAAGTGTTGATCTGTAAAATTAAAAAACGATAAAAAATATATCAGGGTTATAAAACAAAAAAATTTTTTTTTTAAATAAAACCGAGAGTTGAAATTTTTTTATAATATATGCACAAAAATTTATTTATGTCCAAGCTAGTTGCGTTATTATGGATATAAAAATAAACAAATGTAGTGGAAAAAAATTGTAAAGACCCGAGATGATTAAAACTATTACTATTATTTTTTGATTAGCAGGTTGGCCATGACTTTCTTTTACATACACTGTGTAGTACTTATCTACTTTTTACCCAAAATATTTAAAATAAGTTTTAAATACTTTATATTAAAATTACAGTTACAGTATCATACAATATAAATGTGTGTTTGTTTTAAATTCAAATACACACAAAAAATTCTAGTTTATATCCAAAACTAAAACCACTCTTGACGGGATTATCTTGTATCACCTGTAACTCCTTTTGCGCCCACAATAACAATATTAAGACAAGAAAACCCTAATCTTATTTTTAAAAACATGCTCGTTTTGAAATTCAGAAATAAGTTTTTGTTTAATCAAGGTAGCTTTATATCTAATCAAGAACTTGTTAAATTTTGGTTGAAGAAAAAATATTATTTTTAAATAACTCTTAAACTCATATTATTTTAATTACTTCTACAGTTCTCTTAATATTTTGACTGGCTTTAACCAATTATTTGCTTTAGGATTTACTCAAGTGTAACTTCTTTTACCTAAAACCTCTACATTATCGACCTAATATTAGCTATACTTGGATTGAGTTTAAGCATCTTGCTTGGACAGTAATTCTATTTAAAAGTGCCGCGAAGAACACGCGGTGCGGTGGCGCTCACCTCGACCAATAGCAACGCGCTTTGCGGCGGGATTTGATTACGCCATTTTTCATGTGTCCGAGACTCGAGATGGTGTTTAGCGGGTGTGAATGTTTATGTCGATTTGAATATGGAATTGGAAAATTTGCTCACTGAATGGGAAATGATGGATTTAATCCCCATTTTTCAAGGTAAGTACACAAAGTAACAGTACAGTAACATTTTTATATCAGGTGTAAAATACTTTTATATGTTAGAATAACTAAACGTGTTTAAACAATTAAAAAAAATCCATATAGGTAGGAATATGCTTTTAAGGTGGGTTTTCACGCTCATGCAATTTGCACAAGTTGATTTGTGCATTCCATTTGTACAAATTAGACTGAACTATTTATTAGATCCGTTTTTACGGGCAAATGTATTTGCACAAATTTGATGGTAATTATCTACAAACCGGACGCATCGCCGATTTTAATGAAATTTGGTATACGGGGTTTTGTGGGCGCTGATCACGAATGTGAAAGAATTTTTAGTCGGACTCGTTTTGTTCTCGAAATATTCATCTTTAGACTTGATAACCAAAACTAACCTGAATTCACTATTTCTCTCCTTCTTTTTGCACTCAATTCTTGATTGAAAGGTAAATTGGTACACAATATTTGATTTCCACCTCTAATAACCCCATTTTTCTATTTATTTTAACCGTTTTTTTCTATAAAATCGCAAAGCTTCACTTTCAAACATTTTAATCGCAGTCTGTCATTGTCACTGCCACTGAAAGTGAAGCTTTATTATTTTATGGAAAAAATGGATAAAATAAATAGAAAAATGGTGTTTTTAGAGGTGGAAACTAAATATTAAGTACCAATTTAGCAGAAAACTCAAGAATTGAGTGCAAAAGAAGGGGGAAATGGTGAATTCAGGTTATAATTTTATGAAATGTGTTTAAGTATAATACTGTTTGTTTATAAGGCATGGCTCTTCTATTTTATGTTAGATTACTTTTAAAATCTCTTGGTGCTTTTTTAAAATTCTTCCAAAAGTATTCGTATTTTCAGTTTGTACAGGGAACAAAACTAAGGATGTTTTAATGTTTGTTAGAAATGTTTTGCTTATATAGCTTAGGTAGTATATTTAGCATTAAACTAAAAGCAAAACAAAATATATTTTTACCATTCTGTTAATTTCAGGTGCCTGACACAAAAAGAGTTTCTATCTGTCATTACTGCTTGAAACTTGTTGAAAATATGGAACATGTCCCAAGAAGGTCTTATAAAACAAGAGTAGTATCCAGTTTATCATATCTTGTAAATTTTAATATTTTTTTAAGTTCTAATATTTTAGTTAAAACAATATATAAATATAACAATATAAAATGTATTATACTTTTAGTGTACATTTTAAATATTTAGGGCAATATTATTAAATTATGTGTTTTTTATTGTGTTTACTTCAAATAATTATTTTTGCAACTGGGTTCATACCTTAAATAAAATTCAGGGCGTCCTTCCCGTAATGACATTGATTGATATAAAATACATTGGAGTCAAGAAAATTTTAAAAATGTGTCACATACTAAGACTGGTGGAAGACTTATTTTGTAAAATCTGACTCTTTTGATTATATCGAAAAACTACAATTTTTAAAAATATGTTGTAGTTTAGTTTTGTAGCAGTCTTAAAATGTGAAACACTTTTTAATTTTTTTTTGGCTCTAATTTATTTTATGTCAATCCATGTAATTCCCGGGCGGAACTCAAAATGTATTCTAAGATATGAAACTATTTGCAATAATATTTAATATGCTTTGTTTAAACTTATCGAATTTTAAATCTAAGCAAAAATAGTGTTTGTATTAAAAATAATTATTCTTTAATAAAGATAATTTAGATTTAACCTGAGAATTGCATATAATTAATGCAATAATTCTTATACTTATTCCAAGTTTAGTTATTCTTAAGCAAATCGCAATTACAATTTTCATTAAAAGATTACTATACTTAAATAAAGCCCAGTTTGTTTTATATTAAGAAAGCTAAAATATTCGGCCCAGTATAGCTATACTTATTTAAATAATATATAAAATTAAATTAAATAAATTTTTAATATTGATTAAAGGGTTATATGTTTTCTCGAACAAGATTAGTTGTTATTGCGGATATATGAATGTAAGCTTGCATTTAGTCAAGATCATTACTCTTGAATATAGTGGATATTTTTTTCAGTGTATTTATTAAACTGGCAACCACTGTCTGTATAAGCCTCCAATCGTTTTTAAATAGGTTTAAAAAGGGCAGACAAAGGTTTTTAATTAAACATTATTTAGTAAATAATTGAAAAGTTTTACTTGCCTGTCTATACATTTTTAATTAAAAAATTTGCGACCTATTGGATTAAAACATATTTTTATATAATAAATAAAAATGAAACTGTACCTCCTTATATTTTTTTTAAATAAAATATTGTGCTAACAGTTAGTACAAAAATGTATATGTATCTGCGGCTCTGGTTACAAATACTGTATGTTTTTGGGGTCGTGAGGTCGCTAAATCTAAATTTTATGTCTATATGACCCTCTTTCAATATATTAAATATTCACTATCACAATATACATTGTGGCCCATTAAGTGTGCAAAAAATGAGAAACTTTATTTATTTTTAATTTGTCAGAAAATGGTATTGATGGTATTTATTTGGGTACACGCAAAATCGGATCATTTTTTCTAAAACAAAATTTAAAAGTTACTTTCGAAAAACCCAAAGAAGTTAAATTAAGTAACTGGAAAACTAAAATCGACGTTTCGTTGACAAGTCTGCCACCGGTGTCAAGATAAAATTAAATAAACATAAAAAATTTAAAAGGTACTTATTATTTGGGTCTAAAATTATAAAAATTAGGCTTAAGTTTTAGGGCAATTCTGAAAAACGTTTGACATAAAATGTCAAACTTTCAGTGGCGGCTCTTGTCATTCTTCAGTGGGAGGGCACAACAAAAAAGTTATAAAATGTATTCAAAGCATACTCTCTATTAAAAAAAGTAAAAGAATTATTTACTTTTTTTTACCTAATTGCACCTTTGCATTAAAAAAATATCAAATATCACAAAAATAAATGCATGTAGACACATAATCCTATTATTTAACTTGAGATATTTTTTATGTAGAATATAAAACCGTCATAAAATATAGGGTGTTTCATAAAAAATATATAACCATAATACTTCACACCTTTCTGGGATACTCTCT
This sequence comes from Listronotus bonariensis, assembly GCA_014170235.1. NCBI lineage: Eukaryota > Metazoa > Arthropoda > Insecta > Coleoptera > Curculionidae > Listronotus > Listronotus bonariensis. The sequence goes on along the minus strand of JACEGR010000332.1, from coordinate 54,951 downwards.
ATGAGCTGAAATAGTTACTTCGTTTATTTCGTTGGCCCTATTAAAAAAAAAAAAAAAAATGGTGGTTTAATTTTATAAATCCCAAATCTCACCGTTTATTTTAAAAATGATTAATTTATATAATATATATTATATATAATTAATGTACATACAATAAACAAAACTATGGCAAATTTTATGTTAAGTAATTTTATTTTCCGAATTTTCTTTTAATGTAAAAAGTTAGTTTTACTTTATGAAGCTTAAAAACAAACTAATAATTTTTAGTCAAACAACTTTACCAGCTGATCTTTGACTGACCAGTGTAAAGTTAAACGCAATAGGCAATTCAAATTAGGAAGGATCAGTATTGCAATTCGGTCAATTAGCTTATAAAAATTGGTATCTAGATCAAAAAGATTACAAATATTTACCATATTTAGCCTTAATCGGCAAAAAAATAAAGCTCCTGAAAAAGCAATATTTGATACCTTTAAAGCAATAAATTCATCAAGTACCAAAACATTTATTATTTATGTAAAAGAATGTATTGACATATATGAAGCAGTAACACACTCCATTCGCTGATGCATACCAGCTAAATTCATCAAGTACCAAAATATTTATTATTTATGTAATAGTATATTACATTACAAGGGTGAAAAATGACTTATTTCACACGAGTGGGAATATTGTTGCACGAGGCGTCAGCCGAGTGCGACAAACCCACGCGTGTAAGAAAGTGATTTTCACACAAGTAATGTACACTATTTTTCCTACGACCACAAGTTATTCACCAAAAAAACAATAAAAGTTGTTTGTCTTTACTGAAAAAATAAGAAAACAATTGAAAACTTTGCGTCACTAGGGTGATATATACTTTTCCTTACTGCGATATATTATACTGTTTAACAATATTTTTATATCAAAAATCACCTACCTAGTCGCTTTTTATCATTTAAGAATTAAAAAAGGTCCTCATTAAAAAAATATTGCATGGCTTTTTCAATGTAAATCATTAACAGCCTGATAACTCCAAATTTATTTTAAATAACAATGACAGCGATGACAGCTTTAAATTATACTTTGCAACACTAGTGTTGTAAAGTACATTGCAACACTAGTGTGATATAAGGCATTTTCTATGCATGAAAACAGTGTGCTATTTGCTATTTTCACATGTGGTCGTAGGAAAAAGAATGTATCGAAATATATGAAGCAGTGACACACCCCATTTGCTGCTGCATACCAGCTACCAATCCCCTGCGTGCTTAATCTTCGCCAATATGTTTCCCTTCACCGTAATTACAGCCCCACTCTTTCGTGCCGTAGCGAGAGACGAAATCCAGACAGGTGCGACTGCGGTCCCTAGCTATCGAGTACAGGGTTGCCGACTTGGTAGTTTTAGCCCTAAACTTCAGGGTAAATTTAAAAGTATATTTGTAATAAAAATATTATTAAATTTTCTTTATTTTCTTTTTGTGATTTTAGAATGTTATTGTCTTGTTATGTTTAAATATTCTTTAAGCTTTTTGAGCTAGGTTTGAGAACAGAATATTTTTCGGTGTCAGGGGGCTTTATTTGAAATGTTCACCGACGTTCATTTTCTATGAGCGCCCAAAAATAGGCACATATGCTTTATTTGAAAAGATCACGCGTGCTCTTTTTCATTTGTTTTGTGCGACACTTCTTTAGTTGGCGTTCAAGCTGGGAGCACGGATTTCAGACGTCATTTCCAAAGAGGCTTTATTTGAAATGAGCGTCGACGCTCGCCTCAAAAATAAGCACATATGCTTTATTTGAAAAATTCGTCGACGTTCCCAAAAGTTCACGCGTGCGTTTCTTCATTTGTTTTGTGCGACACCTCTTTAGTTGGCGTTCAAGCTGGGAGCACGGATTTCAGACGTCATTTCCAACGGTTTTGACCATTAAATCGAAGGATTTTTTGTATATTCGAAATGGAATTTAATAATGTTGTTAATTTAAATGTAATGGCTGGAATAGAGCAAGCGGAATTATTAGAATACTAAAGACGAAGAATTTGCCTCTGGGTAAAGGCTTTAGAAGCTTAAATTTCCAAAGGAAATTAAAAAAAATCCGCTTTAGAAAAACAATCTTTGCGGGAAACTAGAGGAATTTATGGCTCCTCCAATTCGTTTTAGGGCTACACCAAAAGATGTTAAGGTATGTGAGATATATATATTTAGTTATATTTATAAAATCTTTAGTGTAAATTGAAAATACATAATATTTAGATATTTGTAGATTCTTTCAACCCTTAATTTGTTGGCAACTGGAAGTCATCAAACTGATATTGGAAACAACAACTTTGTTGGTTTAAGTACGCATAAAGTTAGCGACCAATTAAGAATTTTTAATAAATGGATAAACTTTCCAAATCGGTTGAATGACCTTAATGATTTATGAACAGGGTAAGTACTATAATGTTAATACGAATAAAGGTCTAGCCACACATGACCGCAACGAGCCCGCAGCCGTGCGTCTCGCTGGTTAAATGTAGGGGAAAGCGGTGCAAAAGTTTTATATTCCTAATAAAATTGCAGTTATATGAGTCTGTAATACTACGCTTTAAATTAAACCTAGTCGTAAAATTAATCTTTACAAAGAATACGTTAACACAGTTTTACCTATACTACACTAAAAGTTTGTATAAAAAGAAACAAAGATAAGTAAGAAAATCTGTTTTTGTTTAAACAAAGGGATATACATACAAAACAACAGACTCATCTTGTTCATCACATCATGCTTTTTATATTTTTGAGGTCAAAGTGCTTTTAAATCTTTTAGAATTAATCTTCTCTAATTTCTTCTATCATTGTGAATCCGAGCTCGGCGCGGCCTTGGTGCGGTTAGGTGTGGCTTTGTTTGTTTGTTTCCGCCTTTCATAGATCTAATTTAATATTTTTTTTAACAGAATACAATGAATTACATTTTAAAATAGGAAGTATACAGTACACTAAATATGAATAAGCAAACAAGTATTATTTTAGATATAGTTAATTTTTTTCTACCATGGGCGTAGCCAGGGAGGCAGGAAGGCGATAGCCTCTAGAGGTTAGGGATTTCTTGTAAATATTGATATAAAATTTATTATCAAATTAAAAAAATTGGTTAAAAAAGTAATGGATACCCAAAAGGGTGGACACTTAATTTGACCCAATGTGCATATTGTATTTTTACATTTTTTCCATATTCTTCAATCGTAAAAATATAAATTTTCTGTTTCTATTAGAGAGCCCTTAATCTGTTTGTAACCACATTTTAAAAGACATTATTTAAATATATTTTCTCATTAGCATTTTAGAAAGGTGGAAACAATGGTCAATTTTGGTATGAGCCAAGCTGTAGTTAATAAAACAAGGTTTCTCTTTTTCTTTTAAAATTATTTAAAAATAAAGGTTTTGTAGTAAGTATTTTAAAAATATGTGTACTTATTAAAAATACATTAAACATTGCTCAAAATTTGCATTTGAAAGATTATTGTTTTGTTTAGCATATTGTTTAAAACACAAGAAAACTTTAAATGTTTCTAATCTCTTTTAATTCAACAATAAGTGTTTTTCATCCAGCTTTTACTTTAGAAAATAATAGAGAATTATTATACAATTAAGAATATGTATTATTGTAATATGTATTACCTATGTTATTGAACAAGAAACTTTTGTTCTATAGAACATATTACTCATAATAATGTGACCAATATTTTTTTTTCTTTTAGGCAGATTATGACATCTCTGGTGTTGTGGGCTGTCTGGATTGTACGCCTCCCACAAATGATCCACATTACCCTGTGTGTATGTGTCATTATTAAAAAAAGCATTTTTTGTTAAGTTTAAAAATGTTTTATTACCACTTTTGTGAACATTGTTAGTGCATAATTAATCAGTAAACAATATCTTAACTTTCCATGTCTTTATGAATATATATAAAAATATATATTTTTAATACATGCTTTATTGTAATTCAATATTGGCCCTTTTCTGGGACAGCAGTTCTTCGCATACATTTTAAAGTAGGTAAAGTAGAATTCAGCTAAGAAAAAAGCCAGAGGCGTCGTAGAAGTAAAACAGCAATCCACTAATTTCTTGTAATCGCGTCGTTTAAATAGTGCGCGAGCAACAAAAAGGAAAATAATTTGAAAAAAAAAAACTTATGACCTCGTGGCTTTTTTGCTGAATCGTAGTCTAACTAAATTATTAGAGCCGAGTCTAGGCCCCAACATTTACTTACAGAAGTTTTATATAAAACTGTATAACTACTATTATGGCATTGATAACTACTATACCTGTTTGTCTTATAACACTTTTTTAGGTAACTCTCTTTTAAATTTAATTGTTTGCAATATAATCACTTTCATATCAGTAGGCATGTAGGAATTTTATGAAACTGCAGTAAGCATTACATTAAAAAAAACTGTTTTTAAACTACTCCTATCTTAGTATTAAAATTATTGTTGACATGAACCCGTTTTACTTTTTTTTATGTAGCCAAAAGTACTAAATAACAAGTTTCTCCAACTTGTGAACTTTGATGAATTTGTAAATATATGTACTAGTAGGTACCTCATTAGGTGTTCAGCAAAATAAATTTGTCCCTTAATTATGACGTGTGTAAATACAATTGTATATTGACACGAATAAATAAGGTCCTTACAGTTTAAATAAACCTTACACTATTAGTCCTAGGATTTCTTGCTTTCTGAGACTGCACTTAAAATTTTTGTGGCTTCTTCCCAAAGCCTTTTGGTATCTTTTTAAGTATACTGGCTTGAGAATTTGCTAGTTAGCAATACCAGATTGCCCTTGAAAAATTCCACCAGCATCTCCTTTTGTTGTTTGCTAACCGGTCCCCGCTCTTGTAACAGTCCTCCATTTATTATTAAATATTTCAAATTCTTTACCTTCATTCACTTGGGTTTTTCTTTTTTTAGAGATAGTTTATAATAAAAACTACAGTTTATTTATATTTAGATGATTTATTATTACTTTGCTACATTTAGGTTAGACTAAATTATATACTTTTAATTATGATCAATCCTTTATTGTTCTAGTATCAAACTTCAAAATTTACCTCTATAGCTTCTTTCTCTTGCACCTTTGACATCTAAAAATAACAAAATTCCTTAAGCTACATATCAATGCTTGAGTTTGAAACTTTACGCACTGAATTTTAGTAAATTCGTCACTAATTACAAAACCCAAAGATTTTGTTGCATTTGTGTTATGTTTTGGATGTAACTGTTATTAAAGTAAAGTATTAGCATACCTTGGGAATCGTGGCTCTTAACTAATAGCAAAGCATGAGCTCGTAATACATTTTTGGTTGATTTCTATGATATGCTAAGATTGTGGTTATAGCACTGGGTTCTCTTTTTGTGTTAGGCTTTCAGCAGCTGGCACAGTTATCTAAAATTAAATCTCTGTAGCAGTTTGTTATGCTGTAATAGAATATTAAGCTTATATTATAGGTAGGTATTGTTTACATTCTTTACCTGACTATATCTCCTTTATTTTTCCTTTTTGGCATATTTAACGGGTTCACCAAGGAGAATAGAGTTTTCTTCTTGCCTGCAGAAACACTTTCTAGTAAATTTTCCTCTATTTTCTTTTCATTTTGGACTATTTTATTGGTTCTGTTTATTTTACGTTGCTTGACATGCTCTTATTTTCTAACCTAAGTGATGTGTATGTGTAAATGCTCGTAGGTCGGTGTTTTAATATTCTCATGTTCGGGCGTTAGCATTTGGATTTTCCATATAATAATTAATAAAATAATAAATACTAATTAAATAAACACAGACCAAATTAGAAATAATTACAGACCACTGACGTTAAACATTAATTACCTAACCTTAAATGCTTAGCAAATGTCATGCAAAAATCAAAACACAAACGATTCTCATTGGTCAGAACTTGTTGCATGCAGTGTTGCCAGTAAATATGTGATTTTTAAAATCACGCACACATCCGTGTTCACTTGTTTTCAAATAAACCGATTCACGATTTTACGAACGTCGACGTTCCCTGAGCGCCTAAAAAGATCACGCGTGCTCCCGGGAGCACACATTTCAAATAAAGGGTAATTTTCTAGAAACCTGCGGCAACTCCGATTTTAACGAAATTTGGTATACGGGGTTTTTTGGGGCGCTGATCACGAATCTGAAAGATTTTTGTGTGCCACTTTAGCTTTAAATCAAGAATTGTGAGCAAAAAGAAGGGGGAATGTTGTAAAAATATGATTAGTTTAAATTTCAAGTCTGATGATGAATATCTCAAGAACGAAACGTTTCTGCCAAAAATTCTTTTAGATTCGTGATCAGCGCCCCAAAAACCCCTGTATATCAAATTTCGTCAAAATCGGAGTTGCCGCAGGTTTCTAGAAAATTACCAAATAAAGCCCCCAGCATCTCCTTTTGTTGTTTGCTAACCGGTCCCCGCTCTTCTAACAGTTATAGTCCTCCATTTATTATTAAATATTTTAAATTATTTACCTTCATTTACTTGGGTTTTCCTTTTCTTAGAGATAGTTTATAATAAAAACTACAGTTTATTTATATTTAGATGATTTATTATTACTTTGCTACATTTAGGTTAGACTAAATTCTATACTTTTAATTGTGATCAATCCTTTATAGCTCCTAGTATCAAACTTCATAATTTACCACTATAGCTTCTTTCTCTTGCACCTCTGATGTCTAAAAATAACAAAATTCCTTAAGCTACATATCAATGCTTGAGTTGAAACTTTACGCATCGAATTTTAGTAAATTCGTCGCTAATTACAAAACCCTAAGATTTTGTTGCATTTGTGTTATGCTTTGGATGTAACTGTTATCAAAGTAAAGTATTAGCATACCTTCGGAACCGTGGCTTCTTAACTAATAGCAAAACATGAGCTCGTAATACGTTTTTGGTTTATTTCTTCGATATGCTAAGATTGTGGTTACAGCAGTGGGTTCCCTTTTGTGTTAGGCTTTCAGCAGCTGGCACAGTTATCTAAAATTAAATCTCTGTAGCAGTTTGTTATGCTGTGATAGAATATTTGCTTATATTATAGGTAGTGTTTACATTGTTTACCTGACTATATCTCCTTTATTTTTCCTTTTTTGGTATATTTAACGGGTTCACCAAGGAGAACAGAGTTTTCTTCTTGTCTGCGGAAACACTTTCTAGTAAATTTTTCTCTATTTTCTTTTCATTTTGGGCTATTTTATTGGTTCTGTTTATTTTACGTTGCTTGACATGCTCTTATTTTCTAACCTAAGTGTTTTGTAAATACTCGTAGGTCGGTGTTTTAATATTCTCATGTTCTGGCGTTAGCATTTAGATTTTCCATATAATAATTAATAAAATAATAAATACTAATTAAATAAACAGACCAAATTAGAAATAATTACAAACCACTGACATTAAACATTAATTACCTAACCTTAAATGCTTAGCAAGATGTCATGCAAAAATCAAAACACAAACGGTTCTCATTGGTCAGAATTAGTTGCATGCAGTGTTGCCAGTAAATATGTAATTTTTAAAATTACGCAAACATCCGTGCTCACTTGTTTTCAAATAAACCGATTCGTGATCTTTACGAGCGTCGACGTTCCCTGAGCGACCAAAAAGATCACGCGTGTTCCCAGGAGCACACATTTCAAATAAAGCCCCCCAGGTCGACTACAAACCTTTGTAATTTATTTTCACTGGCAAGCCGTTTGCTGTATTGCAAACAGCTGGTAGTCCTGCTAAATTTAGATTTTTTTAGATTTTGATCAATATCCTTGACAAAGAGTACAAATTAATAAGTGGTACTATGCTGGTAATTCAGCAGAAAAAATAATTATCTAGGTCTGCATTATTTAAAGAAGGTCCTGTACCAGTGAAAAGTACAATTTTTAAAATTATTATAAAAGTTTAAAACCATCGGCTTTTAACGAAATTGTAGAGAGTGCATGTGTAATGAGGTACCACTTGCACCTCCATTAAATGAGGAACGGAAGGTCTTTGATAGTGGGGTGCATTCAGATTTGACAAATTTTGGGGTAAACTTTACCCATTTTGTAACCTTGGCAAACGAATTTGTTCCTTATGATTAGTTTTTATACAATCTTGCTTATTGCCAGGTCTTTACCAGGCCTTTACCGGACGTCGATTTTGAATGCTGTTTGCAGTTTAGCCGAAATTAATTTTCCTTGTAAAAGTACAAAAATTTCTGAAGAACTTAATTTTGAAGCCCGAACAATTAGAAATATTTTGAAACAAAACAAATACCATACCTATAAATTGCAAACAAGTCAAGAGGTTGCCATAAACAGGGTTGTTCCCCAGATGACTTGCGCCCTAATGCAAAAAAATTTGGCCGCCCCTAGAAGAGAATGTCTTTTAGAAAATTAAGGAATTTAAATTGTTAAAAGCAAAAAAAAGTAAAGAGCAAAAAATTGGCCTCACTTTCAAAGATATTGTTTCCTTTTTTCAACATTGCTGTTTTCCTTTTTATCAAGTATTTTTAAAGGCAAAAAAACATTTTATTTGCCTTATGGGGAGGGTCTTCACACATTTAAATTACATTGTATTTTTAAAATTTTACTAAATTACCGCCTCTTTATTTCAAGCATTTTCGCCCTTTTTCCACAATTTCCGCCACCGCAGCATTGCGCCCTGTTGCCTTGCACCACTTCTACCATCCGGTAGGCACGGCACAAGTCATATGCATTACCTTAATGCTTGAAAACCAGAGGGAACCGGATTTAATAACAGACTAATATATTATCTTGCTAAAAATGGTGGCCTTATTCAAAACTATAATAAACTAAGATTTTAAAAAGATTTTCTTCATTGTATAAATATTTCCGTTAGAAGTACTTTTATGTTCTTTTTATTTTTTACAAAATATTTATTTATATTTACCATAAATACCACAGCCAATATTATTGGGATAAAGAAGTACGCCACTGACTTTTAAAAAGCTTAATATTTTTTTCTCCGATTAACAACTAAAAGTGCAACTTGTTAGTTTTTTGTGTTTTCTTTGTATCCCGCTTTGTTTTCAAGAAAAAAAAATTAAGCTACTTAATGTAATACTAAAAAGTATTCATACACAGCTTAAAATAAAATCCAAATTTAAAAAATAAGCAATTTTCACCTTAGTAAATAGGAAAAATGATGATTTCCGATAAAATACACCACTGCTCATTTATTTTAGGGCAAATAATTGTTTATTTTTAATTTTGGTATGTTAAATATGTTGTCTATAGGTACTTTTTAAAAGAAATCGAAGCTAGATACGAATAAAATTCAGGGGACTAAAAAGTATCAGTTTCAATTGCTAAATAAAAAAAAGAAATAAAAATTTTGTTAAAAGTCAGTGGCGTACTTTTTCTCAATAATATTGGCTGTGATGCCCACTGGGACGCCACTGGACCCAACAATCTTAATCTAGGTAGTGCTTCACAGGCGCCTTAATACTTTAAATAAGTGTACCAAAAACGAAGCGTCTTCGGACATAATATGTTAATAAATACTTTTTCACTTGAAAAATTACAAGGAATCATCCCTTAAAATAAAAGTCATCACATAATTCACACCCTGTATATTCTTACTATTTTGAGTTATTTCAAATCGATTGACTAAGGGTACACGGAAAAAATTGAATCCGATTAGGCGGATCGCATTGAACCTAATACTGTGCCCTTCGTCCTAGAACTTATCAGATGCAAATAATCCGGTTCTAAATTATTTTAATTTTGACAAAAAAAGTATATATAATGACAAAGAGAGTAAACAAATTAAAATAAACTTCTTACCTTACTTTTTGATATTTTTTTAAATAAATTTCATTTAATTTTAGAAAATAAGACAAAATAATAACGCAAAACACTGAAGAATAACTATCACAATGTTTTAGCAAATGTTTAAGCTTAGTTTATTTCCCACTATTTCGTTTCTACACTTATTAGTTGTTTTACTTAACTGTCATTTTCAAACCTTTTCTAAAACCGTGAATATCGTACAAATTTAATCTCCGATCCGACTAAACTAAATTAAAATCGCTTGAAAAACAGGATTGACTTACGGCGCTTAATCCAATCCCTTACATAATCTGAAACGTGTATAACGCAATTTTTTGACGGATTAGGTTTTATCCGATCGGTTGAATCGGATTCAGTATAACGATGTACCCTTAGTCACTGTTTTGGTATACTATTTTTTCCCAATATATAAAAAGAATCTAGGTTATCCACTTAAATATTTAATTTAATAAATATAGATATATATAAATATATTAGCAAATTTTAACCAGACATTTTTGTGTTTCCGTTTGCACCTTGAATTAAAGAAAGGATATTTTGTAATATAGTTATTAAATATGTAAAAACATTTGTTTTTAAACTAACAAATTGTTTTCAAGACTTAACAACCGCGGTTATCCAAGATAAAAAAAAAACTTAAATATTATAATATATAAATGTTCACTACGAAAAACAACATGGAAAGACTTCTTATTTATTTAAGTCAGGCGTGGGTAAGTTCAACTATATTTAGAACTAGCCGACCCGTGCCGACTTCGCTGGACGTGAATTATATTTTTCTCTTAATTTTTTTGTTTACTCATAATAAAATTGTGTAGTTTTCTGATTGTTTCTAATTGTTACAAAATTTGTATGATCGATTCAGTATTTACGAAGATAAGACTTTACAAACAAACAAATTATCAAATTTATAATATTAAAATATAGATTATAAAAATAAATATCATAACGCGTTAATTGTAACAACAAAGAACTTGAAAAAAGTAGCAAACAAAGCATCGGTAATAAAAGGATTTTTTTTTAATTTTTGAAGTGAGTAACTAGTTTTTAAATTCTTTAAATTTTACTTTTTATGTCACCGTAACCTTTAATTATTGGAAATTCGGTATAGTAAACCGGAATGTTTAAAGTACCTAAAATTTTTGACAAGTTTTTTGTTTTATCGGCTTCTCGAATATAATATAGCAGTTGCTCAAAGGATTAAATTAATCTAATATCTACAAACTTTAACAACAAGTATTTTGAATGTCTTGAGTCAGAAATAATATGTTATCAAATATTACATAAAAACGTTCCTAAACTAAAAATTATGCCGTAGCGCCTATTTTAAAAGAACACAAAAACTCTTTAGTATTCTTTTAATTTTACCCGTTTTATAAAATATCTCGTTTTTATAATTCCCTGTGACACAATTCTGAAAGAGTTAAATCCGGGCTTATTTCAAATCCGATTAGATCCAAGATATTTTAATATAGACTAGGTCTCTTTATTTGAATTTTATTTCAAAAACCTGATGCCAGAGTGATATACCAATTAAAATTCACATATCATTATTAACATTCTAAAAAACTTTTTTAATTACATTTTTTATGGAAGTAAATAAATTTGTATACAAAGTGTTTTAAAAGTAAGGTAAAAAACTATTTAATATTTATGGGTTGATTAAAAAAATCCCAAAAGTCTAAACTTCTAAGTCACACACTTTTTATTTGTGTTTTAGATCTAACGAGACCATTGTTCTTTGCTAATAGAAACGCTGTTTATTTTGGACACATTGTTAACCTGCTTCGTTTTTACTCAGATCCCTAGTTTTAACTAGGGATGCGCGATGCTCATCGATGGTATGTAAAAATCGATGTTAGGTTGATCGCTGGTCGATGTTTTGCCATCGATGGTCAGGTATCAAAAACATCGATGTTTACTTCTAACATCGGCATATATGCAAACAATTAGCAAGGTATAATTTAAATATTTGAGTAAATTTGTTTAATTTCTTTCACTATAATTCTTATTTAAAAGTGGTAGTCGCATATACTTTTTACCGATTTAAGTATTTCTACAAAGCTAATACAAAAAAATACACCCTAAAAGCCGGCTGTCTATGAGAGCGGTTTTCCGCTCGCGGATGATAATTCAGCGTTGTGATTGGCGGAAAAAGCATTTTAAATTTGCACTAACCAATTACAACGCTGATTTTATTATCGGCGAGCGGAAAACCGCTCTCATAAACAGCCGGTTTAAGGCTACGGCTACGATACGAAGCAGCGAGCGGAGAGTGTGCGAGCGCTGCCTTTAATTTTTATGTTAGCATAAAAAATTGGTATTTTTAAGTCAAGTGGCTGCTATATAGGTGAGCAAAAAGCCCTACCGCTTGCCGCTCGACCTGAGCAAACATTATCAGCAGAGCGTTACTAATGTATGTAAACAGGTTTCAAAACGCTGTTGACCACAAAGATTTGACACTTTCCGCTCGCCGCTTATGCTTGGTATCGTAGCGGAGGCCTTACTGTGAAAAAAGTATGTTATAACTTAATATTTGCCAAGTAATAGTAAAAGTTACAATTTTAAAAGATTCACAAGACAAGAAGCCGTGTACCAGTAATTTTTTTGTGGTGATGCTCGACGTTTGAAAGGTCTTGATGCTACTTGGCGGCGCCTTTATAAAAAGTGCTGCAACGCCATTTGAGTTTAATTTTATTATTGTTAAATTTGTTTTATTTTACCGCCGTCAGTAAAGGGTTGGGAAAATTTATTAAAATGCAGATTATGCGTGGAGGTTCAATATTTAAATATTACGTTTAAAACTTTATGCTTTTAATTTTTTTTATTTATATCATTGGACCATCGACCATCAATGTTTAAGAAACATCGATGTTAGTTGTTCGATGTATCGTTGCCATCGAAGGTCAACTTTTAGTTTTAACAGTATCGCTCAAAACAAAGGTTAATATTACAAAAAAATATAAAAGAAAAGAAAATGTTTATTAAAAAAATAACGTTTATTTTAGTTTACGCCTAATGTTTTTAAGTAATTATAAGTGATAGAAAAAAATGTAAAAGACTTTTTACTAACATTTTTATTCTTTTTAAATTAACATTTTCAAAAATAAATATTTATATTTTTTTATTTTTAAAATAATATTATCGCGATTTTTAAGTACCCTATATATCATAGATTAATTTTTATTATAGCTATAAGCATTTCAGAAAAGAAAAACATTTTTATAAAGAAAAGTTTTTTTCGAAATATTAAAAATAAAAAGTTTTACAGGTATAATTAAGTCTATCCGTATACACACTGTATATTTTATCGTTTTATTCCGGCCGTGATAACTTTCCCTTGTTTCACAATATAATTTATAATCAAATAAGCTGCTTTACGCACCGTTGCGTTGTTAACAATGTACAACATTTGTTCCAACACTGGCATTTGTACATAATTTTGCATAAAATGGTATCACTACAGCACATCCAGACCAATGTACCCTTTAGCTATGCGATTTCTGCCTCCAACGGATTACACGGTTGAGATATACGATATTTATGCTTATTATTTTGAAAAGGTAACTTGTCTCCGGATATAAAATATACATAAATATAATTACAAATATATTAACTTTTTTAAAAGTAACTAAAATTAATTTTATTAAAATACCTAAATAATTTTAAATTAAAACAAAAACTTTTTTAAAATAAGCTTTTATTAAAATAAACTAAAGATAATAAAATAAACTTTTTTTCTTACCATTAAAATATAACCTAATTACACAATTTATAATATAATATAAAAGCTTGTCGGAAGATATAGGTACCTAGTTTTAAAATTTAAAATTCCTTACATTAAGGTATTTAATTTATTTGTTTATCTACACAGGTAAATCTTGCGACAAGATTTTATATTATATAAATTGTAGGTTATTTTTGGATAGTAAGAGTTAAAAAAAAGTTTACTTTAAATTTTTTAGTTTTGTTAGTTGGACATCCCAGCCTGGTTATCTCATTACAGCTGGATTTATAGATTGACGTTTCTGTTTCCGTTTGTCGTTTGACATTTTTAGATAGAAGATGAAACAACAACTTTTTATTTGTTAATTTATATTTTATGCTTACCGCTTTCATATACCATATCAGAAACCGAAACGTCAAACGACTTTGAAAACTTAAGTTCACCAAAAATTCAGACGGATTGCAACAACGAAGTTAAACTTACATTCGTTTTCTTAGCTAGTCCTTTCATTTGATACCCATATTAAAAAAGTGCTTTAACATAACTAGTCCACCATCTTTGGTGATCCACCATGTTGTGTTTAAAATGATGTTACTCTATTTTTCGAATTACTCTTAGCAAGCCTTTTCATTTGATACCTATATTGTAGGTGAGCATTAAAAATAACTAGCTCGACATTTTTAAAAAGTTCTCCATATTAGATTAGGAAAAACGTCACTTTATTTTTAAATTACTCTTAGCAAACCCTTTTATTTAATACTCATATTCTCATGCTGCATTAAAATAACTGGTCCGCCATCTTGGGTGTTCCGGCATGTTGCATTTAAAATGACGTAATATCGCTAAACATGCATTGTCATCCAAACAAACCGTGTACACAAAATTTTAGCTCAATCGGTTAAGGATATATGCCTCAAAATTGAGTTGCAAAATTCCACCCGTACATACATACATACCAAGTTAAATAAAAGCTTGCAAAAAGGATTTCCAATATAAAATTTGTCTAAGATTAACTTTTTAATTTAGGATAAAAGGATTCTGTAATGGACTATAATACCAGGTGTCAATGAACTGTCAAATGAGACTTGGTATAAGTAAATGGTATAGAAAGAGAAAAATTCTTGCATATTTCTTACTTTTTGGTTAACTCCGGTCCAAAAATCAGTCCAATTTTAAATTTCATTTTTTTACCATTTTTGAATTTCTTTGACAATTGTAAATAGTAATTTGACTGTTTTAAAAGTTTTTACGCTTACTTAACTAAATGTCCGTCATTTTACAACTTTATATTAGTACCTTAAATATAGCTCATCTGATTTCAATAAAATTTGGCAACGGGATTTGCAGGTTTAAAAGGATTATTTAGATCTAACTTAAATAAAGTAACCTACTCCAGTTTTCTAACAAAAACAATTACATTTTATTTGCAAGCAAGTAAAAGTTTACCTGTTTTTCTGTTTTAGTTAAGGATTTTTTTAATACCCGCTAAGTTTTTGTAAAGCAAATATAGGTTTTTTTTTTTTTCATTTAAAAAATCTTAACTTTATTATTAATGGTATTTAAGTGTTTGTGTTTGTTACCAAAGGAAAATGTTTTTTGTTTCTTGTGTGGTCCAGGTAAGCAGTTAGGTTTTTTTTCTTAAACTAAATAAAAAATTAAAAGAGAAAACAGTAAAGTCTGTGGCTTACATTTTTATCAGAAATATTCGTTTGGGTACTACTTGAAACGCTACTGGACTAAAATTAATAACAGCTGTAGTGACAACCGGGCGCTATTTTTTATTTTTTGTTTATGGAAAGGGGGGTCCTGTGGCACATTAGTAAGATAATATAATCCCTTCGGTTTAAAATGATGCCTTAACTTTTGGCCAAACCTGTAACACCCTCTAAACACCAATAAGTGTTAATAATCTTCGCTGGCCATCTTTTCTTAGGGAACTTTCCAAAAGTGATTTAGGCAGTAAGTAAAAGCTTTTTTCTTGTTTGATGTAAGGTAAACTATAAACTACATTTTTTCAGGCCATGTAGTTTGAAAGTTTACTTTTATTCTTTTTGTTTAGCTCAGATAGTTGTTTATTAATATAGGATAATTTGGTTAGCTAGGGTTATGCCTAAAAAATAATAAGTGTTAAATAATTTTATTTCCAATGGGATAAAATAATCCTTTCAGGAAAAGGTAAAACAATACTGCCCGAAAAAAGAAAAAATATGTTTTTTCATTTCTTTCACATGAAGAAAGAAAATTTGCTTCTAAAAAGATGAAGGTTAAAATACAAAATGCCTACTTGGAATATTACTAATCGGCGGACGAAAAAGGCAAATTAACTTGCGATTTAAAAAAATACATTTTGAGTACACATGGATTCAATCATATTCTCTGAATGCTTAAAAGTAATTCGCCAAATAGTTTTAGAAATGTGCACGTATTTGTAACAATTTTTTAACGTTTATTAAGTGTATGGGTCTTTCAAAATTTTAAACGCGTTTTTCTTAAAACCGCATTTTTAAAGACGATAATCACGATTTCTTGAAAACTACTAAAACGGATTGCTCTTAAACTTTAAGATAAACCTTATGAATATATTTTTGAGCAATTAATCACAGGTTTTTTTTTTCAATAAGTATTATTTTTTTTTAAGAATAATATAGTTAATAAATTTTAGGCCGACATCGATTTTTGTATTTGAAAAGTCGGCATTTTGTTAAAACTTTGTTTCTTGCCCATTATTGTTACTTTTTTTATTTCATATGATCTAGCCTAGAGATATAGTGGTCACCGCAAAACAAATTTTTAAAAGGAGCACTTGAACTACAGGGGCTTTTTAAATAATTTTCCTTACAGATTAAATATATCAAAACATAGTTTAAAGTATACCAAATATAGCTACAAAATTTAAAATTATTAAATTAAAGGGATTATTCAGGAAAAATCTTGAAAAATGGGCTTGTTTCGGTCTTCTAACTAGATATAACCCCTTATGGAAGGGAAGCCCAAGAGGAAAATTCGGGATTTACTACAGAGCGTCAGTTTAATATACCGGAGGATACGTTAAACCCGAGAACCTCCACCAAATATATCTTTCAAAAATTATTGAGCGCTTGTACATTCCACTAATCTAAAGGAACTAAGGAAATAAGTGAAGAAAGCGGAGGAATATAAAGTTGTAAAAAACGTAATTTTGACGTTCTCAAGCGCTTTTGTTTTATTTTGAAAAAGTTAATTCAAGGATAACGAAATATATATAATCCGATACGATCTGAACAATTTCCACAAGCCGAAATAATACTGTTCCAAATCACCTCGTATAAAAACACGGCCTTCGTTTTTATACCTTAATTAACAATGGAACGTAACTATGGTTACAATAATGACAAAATCTTCACTTGTCAATGTCTCGAAGTTTACAGTACAAAAGTCGAATCTATACTAATCGATCGGAGGTTTCCCGTCGCCCTTTTATAGTATGGTGGAAGAGTAAAGAATGATCTAGAATTTTTGAGAAATATCGGGAATATTCCATAGTACAGGATGGCATAAAAGTTCTCAAAGGATAATTTGGGCGTTTTCGGAAACCTTCGAAACTGATGAAAGAACTTGGAAAATAAAAGGTAAATTATTCAAATAAATTATCAGACTAAATTAAAAGGTCCTAGCTTTATACAATTCTATAAACTAAAAACACTTATTTTTAATGTCCGTAACAATACCATTATTTTTCTGACATATTTAAAAGTCCATAGCTGCTTCCTCCACCAATGAAGAGGTATACATTATAATATAACATTTTTTTCGAGTTAATCCCCATTTAGCATCGTGGGCTCCCCTATGAGACGTTTGTGTATAACCTATACACTGACTTTTTAAAGCCATTTAAAAATTGGATTAAGTATGTTTTTTATTACTTTAAAGTTATTTTTTATTTTTTTGTTTCCAGAGGGATTATCCTATTCGCAGCCTTGGGGTAAATGATCATTTTGCATTTTTTCCATAGGTATTTTTATAAGATTTATAAAACTAATTACCAAAATATTTTAAGTTTTTCAACAAGAAATTATTCATGTTGTCCATAACATAGACAGAATATAAAAAGAATGTTAGGTATATTTCCATTTTTTTCTTAGGGAAATCATTTTAGCCCACTCTCCCCTACCTTAGTTTTTTCACATTCCGACAAAAATTGGGTACAAAGGTATCTGAAAACGCTGGAGTAATACGGTTTGGATTTTTTTTAATTATGTACTAAAAAGTTCCTTCAGTTAATTCTAGACTGTTCGACTCTTTTATCTATTAATAAAAAGAAACCAAAAAACATTTGTGATCTCAACCCAAATATGACCATTTTACTGTTTAGTTAAAAAAGTTATAACTAAAAGTTTGTCATAGTGTGTATTGTAAAAGTTTTTCTTTTCTTCTGCTTTTTAACATGGCCTGCATTTTACATTCTTTTATAATAATCTAAAGGGGTATAAATCCAATGGAGGATTTAAGTATTTTTAACAGATTTAACCTGTTTACAAATATTATTTTAATTATTCCTTATAGGAAAAAATAAATGGTAACTTAGATATTTAACGGTCTTGAATAGTCCCTGTTTAAGTAAACGTTGCTTTGGTCCTGGTCTCGGGGAAAGACTAAGTGTGCTAACTAAGCCCTATTGACTACTATATACTTGCAAATCGCTTAAAACAAAATAAAGAAAAAGCAAATACATAATTAAAAATATACGAGTGTCAAGTAACTCTACCAGTAAACCTAAAAAGTATTTCTGCAATGAATACCTAATAGAAAAAAACTTTATATCAAAATATAGATCTAAGATCCGAATAGGAAGCGGCCTTTATTCATCTGTTTGCCAGATATAAACTGTTTTATAATAAAAATAGTATTTAAACAGAGGTATTCCCATAGGGTTGCCTAAAAAAATTAGGTTAAGGCTGTGACCAATTTAAAAAAGTTAGTTTTTAAAACTTTTGAGTGACCATGTTGTCAATTTTTATTTGTATATGACAGTAATAATATCATAGTATATTTCGTTTTTAGATTTTATAAATAAAGGTGTGGTAAACTTTAAATTTTAAACTTAAAAACATTTTTGGTACATTCTGTATTATTTAAAAACATTTTTATAACTAACATACGTACGCATTTAAAAAAAGGGTTGCCATTATACAAGGTGTGACAAAAATTCTAAGGTTATTTTCAAATTAAATATGGCCTAGACCTACTTTTTTAGGCAACCCTATGGCAATACCTTTGTATAAATACTATTGCTATATACTACGGTAAACAGATGGGTGAAGGTCACCCCCATTCGAATTTCGTACTATATGTCCCAAAATATCTTACTTTTAAAACTACAGGGTGGTAAAATTTAGGAAAAATAATAGGTTTTTAATACTATTTAATATATAATTTATACTAATCAAAATATTTTTGCGAATTTAGGGACACTTTTTCTCTAGAATATTTTTTGACGTACCTACAAAAAAATATAATTGTGTCCGAAAGAAATTGCAAATATTTTTTTAGAAAATAAATGGTACGCCACTGAATTTTTCGCCTAAGTTTGGAAACAAATTTGATACATTGACCTTTTACATCGATGAATGGTTGTCGCGTAAATAAATACAATCCATTTCTTGGCATGGTCAAATCGCTATCTTATACTATAATATTTAGTATGTATATAGTTGTTATGTTAAAAGTATTTAGTTTGCTTTACAAATCATAATTTAAATTAAAAGTTGCAACACTGACGTATTGACCTTTTTTTTGTAAAAAAATCATTCTTTGATTTAAAGATGAAATAAATGATGATTGTAAATAAAATTGAATAATATTTAGGATTATCTTTCTTCAGACTTTTTAAAATTTGTGTCATAAGTGAGATAAATGACCGAAAGCAACCTATAACGATCCATTTTACTGAGATCCTAAAAACTATTGGAGTTACAAAAAGGGGGTAAATAGGGGCTAGTAAAATGTAAGCTTCTTCCAAAGTTCTCAAAAAACTTAAATTTCTACGTTGAAATTTTTTAATAAAATTTTATGGTTAAATAACAGTTTTTAATCAAAAATACTACATTTTTATAATTGTGATAACATTTTCAAAAGGGCATTGAAAAAAGTACTCCATTTTATTAAATTTAAAATGGTTATAAAAATCTGAGGCCCCTGAACGCAGTATTGTTAAAATAGTAAAATCTAGTCCAAGATAATGTATTTATAAAAGCAAAGAAAAGGCAACTAATCATACTTTCTCTTTATTGCTTTTAAATAAAACTAAAAGTAAATAACTACAGATTTCCCAAAATATTTCTACTTTTTAAGTTAAATGCATTTGAAATAATTTTATTGCTCCATAAATTTAAAAACTAGGTTTAAAAATATTAATTACAGTTTTACTACGTAAATAGAAGAAGTAAATTATGCAGTAAAATTTTTTTAATCGTTGCTATTTTCATCAGCAAAAACAATTTTAGTTTATCAGTTTGGGTAGCGAACCCTATTACATTTTACGTTCCATAAATTTCCTGTTTTAATTTATTTACCAGGAATAACTGACTATACTACTACTTTAAAATAAAATACGTTTGTTTTTGTTGTTTTACATTTTGAAATCTTATGTAACTATAATGTCAGTATTGAAGATATGCTCTATATTGGTTAGGCGGATTCATTTATTGGATGGTCTTTTTACGCCTGAAAAGAATGGGACCGCTTCGGTCCTGGTCCCGGGGTATACGAGCTGACCCTGTTCAGCCCTATTGACCCTTATGAACTGGCCGGTCGCCTGAAACAAAATAAAAGAAAAACCCCCATCAATTTCAGTTAATTTAAATAACACTTGGTTGCCTTTGCTCGATACTGAAGTATCTTCAGGAAAACTAAAAATCAATTTACTCATTACCTTTTTTGTCCTACAAATAATAAATACACCAGTTACTTATGTCACTCATGACACATATGTCAAACTATTTTCTCAGTTTGCGATTTTAAAAGCATAAAATTTAATCATTTCTAATTTAAATATTAGTTAATTTTTTATTTTTATTTTTTAACTTTATTTTTAACTTGACAACGGTGGCAGACTTGCCACCAAAACGTCGTTTTTAATTGAAATTTTTTGGGGGGTTTTTCTTTTATTTTGTTTCAGGCGACCGGCCAATTCATAGGGGTCAATAGGGCTGAACAGGGTCAGCTCGTATACTTCGGGAACCAGGACCGAAGCGATCCCATTCTTTCCAGGCGTGTGCCTAACAAAAAGACCATCCAATGTAATATCAGTATCAATAAACAATACAAAAACTATACACATATTTAGGGTGATTAAAAAAATAATAAAAGTTTTTTTTCTCTCCCTCCAACAAGCTTAAAGTTCTGTTTTGACGTCAAAAATGCGAGTTAAAATTTGAGCCCTTAATAAATAATATTTAGATAGTGCGCATCGCGTGTTATAGGGAAATTATTTTTTGCATCTTCTAATTTTTATTGCTAGCTTGTCGTATGTCATTAATAAAATTCATTAGCCTACTTTTGTAGAGAATTGAACGTTATATAGAAAAAGGTTATTATGATTTTTCGCTAAAGCTAATATTTTAAGAGTTATTTGAGGCCAAAATGCATATTATGGCAAAATGCAATGTTTTTAATGAATTACAGCAAATTTGATGGTCTTATTGGAATAAATCATTTAAAAATTACCGTTTTTCTTAAATTTAGTTCGTAGAAAAATAATTTTTATTAATTTTTGTAATAATAAAACTAGTGAAATTCTTTGAGAACATTTTTAGCACCAGTGGGCTTCAAAATCGTACCTTATTTTATTTTTTGGCTATGTTGGCTAAAAGCAGTAAATCTTCTTCAGTCATTTGAAATACTCGCATAATAAATACATTAATAGTTGGTTATGTTGAAATTAAAAACTCATTTATTATGCTTATAAATCATCTTACAATTACTTGGCCATTAATTAAACCAAATTGTTATTAATATAAAGATCTTTTAACAGTCTGGATAACGTTGCCGATGTTCTTAAACTACTTGTAATAAATACTGTAGTTGCCCTTTATCTTTGGTAAGGTAATTGTTATAATCTCCAATTAAAGCAATTCCCCTTTAGCTACGTCATTTGTTACTTCTAACGTTTTAAAAAATTCAGCATATTTAATTTACCTATTATCATGAGACCAAGTTAAAATGTTTTTAATACTAAATAGGAAAAATTGCTTTTTAATGTTTCAATAGTTATTAGAGCATTACTCTACAATTGTTTCGCCTTTCTAGGGCTTCATCAAGAGTACTTCGTATACTAAATTTAAAAAGGAAAATATTTACAAACAGAACCATTTAACACCTTTTTCCCAAAAAAGGTCTACAAAATATTATTAGGGGTTTTATTATGCGGTCCTGTGGTAATAATTTTTTTTATAATTGGCATATCTGCGAAATTTATTTGATCATTGGTAGAAAGAGTTGTATTGTCTATAAGTGATTTTTTAATATCTAGTTGTTTATATAAATTTTTTACCTTTGTTTTTCTCTATGGAGTAGTTTAACATTATTAAGATCTATAAAGTGGTTTAGTTCTATACAATGTGTTGAAATGCCTGTGTTTTTAAACCATTTAAAATAAACACAAAAAATAAATTTTAAATGGTTTAAAAACACAGGCATTTCAACTATTCCATAGAGATTTGTAGAATTGTAGAGTAATGCTCTAATAACTCTTGAAACTCTTAAAAAGCAATTTTTCCTATTTAGTATGAATATTTAAAAATGTTTCACAAGAAACCAACTGCGGATGCAATTCAGTGTATTAAAAGAATTCCAATTTTTGTTTTTTTGATACATCACTCAAATCTTTTAGTAAGAATAATTTTCGCTCAATTTCGATCAATCGATACCGCTGATTCTGTAGTTGTAGAACCTGGTCGAGAATTAACTGCCAAACAAGAGAGGACAGCTTATTCCTTATTTAAGTACCACAAATAGTCACTCATTTTCTCATAAGGCCTTTGTAAAAACTGCCGCATCAATATCATTATAGAAAATCAATTAGATGTTGCCGTATACCACACTTTGATATACAGAATCAGCTAAATGACATAACACATAGGCAATGTAAAGAAAAGAGACAATCTAACGTGAATACCTGCATGTAAACACATCTGATTGGATTAGTTACATACATCCTTTTTGTTGCTTTATTCGACGATATCTCAATACCTACCTGCTTAACCAGTAGAATAAGATATTCATGCAAATTATTCGATTTTTTCAGATGACTGCAAATCAATTATCAACATGATTTATTTCAATAAGACCAGCAAATTTGCTGTAATGCAGCAAAAACATTGAAATTTTGCGGTAAATTAAACTTTAGCCTTGAATATCTCTGAATATTAGCATCCGAAAACATTGTATTACCCTTTTTGTAGAGTATTTAATTATCTACAAAAGTAGGTTAACGAATTTTATTTATGACACACGACAAGCTAGCAATAAAAATCGGAAGGTTCAAAAATTAATTTTCCCATGATATTCTTAAGGGAAATAGAAAACGCGATGCGCACAATCTAAATAATAATATTAAGGGCTAAAATTTTAACTGGCATTTTTATGTCAAAAAAAAACTTTTAAGCTTGTTGATCACCCTGAACTACATATGCTACTCTCTGTGTGCAAGACATAAACTGTGGTAAAACCAAATAAATTGTGTTTACCCAACAAAAAGTAAAATTAAAAAATAATTAGAGATTAGAATAACAAAACACCAGGTTCGATTTCTGATGCGTTTAATTTTTTTGTTAATTTCTAAATATGAATATTACTTTGTTTTACTTTAAGAACGTTTTGGTAAAAAAAAATATTTATATCTAAATAGAACAGGTCACAAAAAGAAAACATAGCTTTTTTACTTTCCTATCGCCAATGAAAATTTTACTTTTTCTGTTTCAAAACATAGCCATTGCAAATATAAATTTGCAGACCTTAAGTAATATTAAAAGTGTATTATATTTTAAATTCATTTTTTTTTCACTTCCACTTTTACGTTGAGTGGCCCCAATGCGTTGGTGGGTGTATTTAATAGTAAAAGAAATTAAAATCAAAGCCGATAGCGAATTTCTTGCAAATATTCGTTACCACAGAAACTGGCGACTAAAATTATTGAGAGGTGGCCTAGTGGAATATTTAGTGGTTCATAACTTTAATGCGCAAATTTTTTGACAATTAAATTTTAATACAGGGCTTTATTTAGAAATATTTAAAGGTAGGAAATAAAAACTAAGCCATTCAAAAGTTTTTTACCCCGAGGACCGCCATTGGATATTTCTTGGCTCATAATTTTTTGCGCAAAATTTTTTGACCATCAAAATTAATCCGAGAGATTTATTTGAAAATATTTAAAAGAATTTAAGCTTGAAACCGTTTGCGACTTTATTAAAAATTTCCGTTACAAACAAAGCTGAAACTGGACACTTAAATTAGAAGGTGGCCCAGTGGAATATTTAATTGTTCATAATTTGAATGGATTTTTTTCTACCATTGAAATTTATTGGTGGCTACATTTAAAAATATTTAGTTGTAAGAGATTAAAATCAAAGCCGCTCGCAAATGTAGTGCAAATTTTCATTACTACGAAGCTGAAACTGGCAACCTAAATTAGAAGGTGGCCTAGTGGAATATTTAATAGTTTACAACTTTAATGAGCAACATTTTTTAACTATTAAAAGTTATCAAATGGCCTTATTTAGAAATATTTAAAAGTGTAAAATCAGAATCTAAGCCATTTGCAAATTCTTTCGCGCCGCGGGATACTCAATAGATTATAGCTTTTTTGCGAAAATTATTTTGACTATCGAAATTCATCAAAAGAGCTTAATTTGGCTATAGAAAGAAATTAAATTAAATTGATTTAAATAAAATCGAAGCCGTTTGCAAATTTATTGCAAATTTTCTTTACCACAAAGCTAAAACTAAACTACTAAAAAACAACTAAAAGTAGTTGGTGGCCAAAAAAATATTCAATTGTTTATTAAAAAAAAAATGTGACTATTAAAATTTATCAGGGGCTTCATGTACAAATATTTAATAGTAACATTTTTATTGAAAGTGGTTCGCGAATTTATTGTAAATTTTTGTTACCACAAAGATGAAACTAAACTAGTAAAAAACATTTAAATGTAGTTGGTTTCCAGTAAAATATTCAATTGTTTATAAAAAAAATACCATTTAAATTTATCAGGGTCTTCATGTACAAATATTTAATGGTAATTTTTTTTTGAAAGTGATTCACGAATTTATTGTAAATTTTTGTTACCACTTAGCTAGAACTAAACTACTAAAAAACATTTTAATGTAGTTGGTTGCCAGTAAAATATTCAATAGTTTATAAAAAAAAATTTCTATCAAAATATATCAGGGGCTTCATGTACAAATATTTAATAGTAAAATTCTTTACTGAAAGTGGTTCGCGAATTTATTGTAAATTTTTGTTACCACAAAACATTTAAATGTAGTTAGTTGCCAGTAAAATATTTAATTGTTTATAAAAAAATGACTCTCAAAATTTATAAGGGGCTTCATGTACAAATATTTAATTGTACAATTTTTTATTAAAAGTGATTCAAAAATTATTGTAAGTTTTTGTTACCACAAAGCTGAAACTAATATACTACAAAACATTTAAATGTAGTTGGTTGCCAGTAAAATATTCAATTAATCATCCAAATTTATCAGGTGCTTCATAAACAAATATTTAATGGTAAATTTTTTTATTGAAAGTGGTTCGCGAGTTTTTGTTACTACTACACTTTGTGACTATCCAAATTTATCAGGGGCTTTATGTCCAAATATTTAACGGTAAAAATTTGTATTTAAAGTAGTTTGCGAATTTATTGTAAATTTTCGTTACCACAAAGCTAAAACTAAACTACTAAAAACAACTAAAATTAGTTGGTGACCAGTAAAATATTTAATCAAAAAAAAAACTTTTGGCTATCAAAATTTATCAGGGGCTTCATGTACAAATATTTAATAGTACATTTTTTTATTTAGAGTAGTTGGCGAATTTATTGTAAATTTTCGTTACCACAAAGATGAAACTGGCTAGTAAAATTAGAAGAAGGCCCAGTAAAATATTAAATACTTTATAACAAAATGCGCAAAATTGTCTGATTATAAAAATCAGAGATTTTTATTTAAAAATATTTAATAGTAAGAAATTAAAAAAACCGTCCGCAAATTTATTAAAAATTGTCGTTACCACAAAGCTGAAACTGGTATTTTTTCGTAACTTTATTGCGAAAAATCTTTTAACTAATAAAATTTATCAAGGGGCTTCATTTAAAAATATTCATTAGTAAAAAAAATCCGTGGACGTTCGCAAATTTATTGCAAGCTTTTGTTATCATGAAGTTGAAACTGGCGACTAAAATTAGGAGGTGGAATATTTAATAATTCAGTATTTTATTCAATGATCTGAAAAATAAATATGGATGAATGCAGCGAAAATCACAATAACCCCTACGTGGGCACAGCGCAGTACACTTGTGGGCATGCGCAATAAACATTTACTGACTAGCCGAAAACAAACAACAGGACCGGGTTTAACATTTTGTATATGATTCATTTATAAAGAAAATATACCAAGTAATTTTGGGGTATACATATTTAAATATTTTATTTTAAGTCTGTATTCGTCTTTCATAGCAGTCCCTAAAAAGTAAACCGGTTTTATATTGGTGACTATTTTTTTGTTGTATATTTTTTTATTTTTCGGTCGTATCGCCGATTTTATTAAGATTTAGCAAACGAGAGTGCTTAGAAGCACTGATCTCAATTTAAATTCCATTTTATTACTAAAACACCTTCTTTTTGATTCATGAGGACCCACTTTACTTAACCTCAAACTTGCACGCTATTTTATGTATTATTATCTTCCTTCTTAACACTACTTTGACACAACAAAACTGAATAGTTGGTATTTTATTATAAAAGCAAATAGATTTGGTGTAACTTGTTTAAGGAATAAATCTCAATTCATATACTGATATTTCGTTCCCGTTGGCGTAGCAGTTGTCGTTCAGTTAAGTTTGGCGTGTAATGCCATTAAAATTGTTTATTTTTGGGGTTAGGGCCAAACTGACCTTATATTTGTAATTGAAACCACAAAAAAAAGCGAATCACAAATATTAAAATTGGTAATGTACCTAGTAAGTAATTATTGATTTAATTTGCCTACAAATGCCAACTTGAAATAAACTTGATAATGTAATAATCCTAAACTAGGCTTAAAGCGCAATGGAATCGCTTGGACTATTTAATTTTATTCAAAACATTCCACAGAAAGATACCTACGTTCCTTTTTTAACATACGAGCAATAAACAATCTACAAGATATTATATGGTATAAATCGTCCTCAATATCACAAAGCGGCGTATCTTTATGTTTAAATTTCACGAGGGTGCTTTTTAGGTATTTTTGTACTACTCTTTTTAGTAAAATGAAATAGGCTTAGTATTATATTTCTATAACTTTTAAAGATATCAAAATCTAACATATGCCAATTTGTAATATTAAGAAGCAACTTTTTTAAGCAATTACATCAGCTCTAGTCAATTTTCCTACTTTTTGAGATACGCCACATCGTGATATTGCCGACGAAATTGCTTATGGCTACGTGTTATAACTTGAAAATATGTCAAATTATTTTAATTAAACTGCCATATTTTATTTTGTGTAATTATAAATGCATCAGTCCAATGCTAATACAGGGTGTCCGACTATATTTTAACCCATTTTCACCGAAATAAAATTATCAAAATGCGGTTTTCGCGAAAAGCCTTAGATTTTTTTAAAGTTTCTTTTTATATCCTTGCCATTTGGTTGTGACATTTATTTCTTACGAAAACGGTCAATTTTCGTATATAGGGCAAGTTTGTTATTTTAAATGGAACCCCATATATATTTTCTATAATCCTTAAATACAATTTTTCCCGCCAAAAAAAAATTAACCCGAACCATGACTATTTCAAAAAATAATGGATTTATTGATCTCTAAAAATTGACTGCATGGCAATAAAGAGTATTATTTAAAACAGGAAATTTGCTACTTACTCATTATTTAATTTTGGTTGTGCAAAACTTAAATTAAATAAAAGTTTAAAAAACACCAAGAATTACTCACAACGCACAAATAAAACACCAAATACCAAATAACTATACCTGATAACGGTCGACCGTAGATGGGAGATTGGGTTTGGTCGGTCGACGGCGTCAATTTTACCTGGATTTTACGATCGGGAAATCCCAAATTATAAATTAAATTAGGATGAGTGTGACCCTGTCACCGCATAGGTAAACGTTTTCAGTGTTGCAACCACTATATTTATTAAAATACTGCTAATTTTGTCAATGTTGCCAACACTATATTGGGTTTTAAATAAAAAATGCTAACCTTTATAACAACTGCGCATGTGCAAAGGTGTACAGCAATTCTCCCAGTGTGGGGTAAAAATTCTTGCGCAGGTCTATTGAAAATATATGGGGATCATTTTCTATTAGCAATCCTTTTAATTTTTAGGTCATTGATTTTATTGCGCAAAATTTTTCGACTATTATAATTTATTAAGGGCCTTTATTTAAAATTATTTAATAGAATAAATTAAAATCGATGCTTTTGCGAATTTATTGCAAAATTTTTGTTACCACTAAATTGAAACTGGTTCATTGCTTCAATGAGCAAAACTTTTTACTATCAAAATTTTTCAGCGGGCCTTATTTAAAAACATTTAGTATGGAAACCGTTTGACAACTTATTGCCATTTTTTGTTATCACAAAGCAGTAACTGACAACTTAATTTGGCAGGAGCCCCAGTGGAATATTAAATAGTTCATACCTTCAATGCGCAATCTTTAATAGGGGGTCTCATTTAAAAATATTTAAAAGTAGAAAATTAAAAATCTAAGCCATTTGCAAATTATTTTTAAAATTATTACCCCGACGAAGCACCGCAAGATTTTCAACAAGTCATAACTTTTGTGCGCAAAATTTTTGACTAACAAAATTCACCAGAGGGCCTTATTAAGAAATATTCAATAGTTAAAGTTAAAATCGAAGTCGTTTGCAAGTTTGTTTCCAATTTTCGATACTACGAGCTGAAACTGGCCAAGTGCTAAATTAAGTAAATTAGGAGGTGTTCCAATGGAATATCTAATAGTTTATAACTTCCATGCGGAATTTTTTGCCCCTCTAAATTTGTCAAAGATATATATATATATAAAAATATATTTAAAAGTAGAAAATTAAAATATGACCTATTTGCCCTAATATCTATTTTTACATAATATATTAGATAAAACACAGTTTTTATTTGTAAATGAAAGTAGGTCACTTTTGAAGTATGATAGACATAACCGTGTTATTTTGGTTTAGCAAATATTTTTTTTTGTTTTGGTAATTTATTCAAAGCCGTATCTTTTTTGAAAAAAAATATTTCCGAAAAAATTGGAATCTGGTTTAATGACAATTTTTACCTTTAAATATATTATATTAAAAAAAAAAATTAAATAAATTATTTATGTGTGTACCTATTTCTTGCCCATAGAAAGCTTATGTTTAAGAATTATAAGGGTTAAAAATTATTAAAAATAATTTTAAAAAACACAAGTCAATTTCCGTTACCTAAAATCAAAATTGTTTTTGTTGGTTTACCTACATTTTTTTAATATAAAATTTTTCCAATAACCCCTTAATTTTTCGCTTTATTATTTAATCAAACTCGTAGCTCCTCCAGTGCCAATATTTAAATTTGAATCTTTGTTTGTCTATTAATATTCATATCCCTTCATCGCATAATCAATAACCTGAAAATAACTGCACAGCAAAAAAACAAAAAACCTTAATAAAACAAAAAATAAATTAAATAAAAGTTATTAAAAATTTAGTTATACCCACATTAATAATGCAACTACAAAAAATATAATTGATTAATTATAAAATTTGCGCAGCGTCATAAAAATTGTCATAACTTAGGCCAAATGGACATTTTTTATACCTTGTAATTCATTTTAAACAGGAAGGGGTGGTAAAACCCAGTAGACGTTTTAATCCCAGTATTAAAATGCGGTTTTAATTAAAGATTAAATATTTTGTGGTTCAGTCAGATTTAATAAGCCTGCTTTATAACGAGGTTGCAAATGTGGAAGCGTCTAAGTACTTACGAAATATTTAATTTAGTAGGTGCAACCGGCCAGTTTCTAGCTTAAAATAGTATATTTACAATCATATGTGTAACACAGACATTTTCGAATTTTTAAAAGTTTGAAAGTGTCACTTTTCTAATCTTAACTTCCGGTCCACGGAAAGAGTAAACTTTCTTCCCGTAGGCTGAAAGTAGAAGTAACCCTAGCAACAATCGCAAAACTTTTAAAGTTTGTCAACTCTGACATCGTGTCTAATATTTTAGACACCTCTGCGACACCTTCACGCGCGATAAAGGTCTGGTGGAGTAATTACACAGGTCTGCGAAGAATTTGTGATTAGACAATAATTTTAGTTTTTTTTTGTAATTTAAATTTCACAAATTAATAACCAAATCCATGGTCGTTTGTCTCTATCACGTACAGTTTTTTTCTAGAAGATTATCGTATTTTTAATTATAGAGACTGCCAGAAATGTTAAACCATATGAAAAACTTTTTTTTATTTCTCAAAAAATTTTTATTCTTTATAATAACCTCAGCATACACCGAAACTTACAAAACACTGATCAAAATTTAAGTAAACCACAGCGTATATGAGGTAGGTGCAAATTAACGAATATGACATAGGAGAACACTACCTTTATTTTTAAACGTAGAAAAAAATTATTTGGGAAACTTACTTAGAATTTAAAGTTCAAATTTTAAAAGCAGAGCCTCCAATTAAAAAAACTTACTTTTCCTACTCAGCTCGTATAGAGATTAGATGAAATTAAATTAACTGGCGTAAGTTATCCTTACTGCCCTCTAATTTTGAAAAAATGTTAAAAAGCTTTGTGATTCTTAAAGCATGTAAGAAAGTGATAAATAAATTTCTGGAAAATACTAAAGACCAAAATTATGTGAAAAATGATCCCTTTTTTCATTTAAGATTTTGGGGGTAAGTCTTACCCCTGCTAGATAGTTGCAGTTCAAGGGGTGAAAGTGGCAAAAAAATGTTTTATTCTAAAATCCAAAATTGCCGGGTCCAAGCTTTTGTGGAGTGCTCAAAAGATTTCGTTTTTAAATGGTAACCCTGCATACTGGTTAAGCGAGTAGGTATTGGGATATCGTCGAATAAAGCAACAAAAAAGGATGTATGTGACTAATCCATTCAGATGTGTTTACATGCAGGTATTCACGTTAGATTGTCTCTTTTCTTTACATTGCCTATGTGTTATGTTATTTAGCTGATTCTGTATATGTGTTTATGTGTTCTTTGAAGCTTCTTAAAACTTAAAACACGGGACGGTTTACTTTACTATTTTTTAACATATAAAGCCACACAAATATTACTCTGTTAGGCTTCTTTTAAGCGACCCTGTACATTGCAATACTTAATATCCTTATGGTTAGTTGTTTACACTTACAAAATGCGACACAAATATTTTCACTTCATTGCTTGACTATTATATAAATTACGTATAATCACCAGTAGAGTAAACATCAACTTTGCCTATCATTATGCTAATTAAATCTTGTTAAGAGTTTATGTTATCATTGATATAATCTTTAGATATGCCAGTATTACTTTTAAAAACATACAGCTAACGGCTGGAAAATAAAGTAATAAAAAGACCGAAATGTAGCAGAAATAACGGAAAATAAAATACGATAGCATAGAAATATAATTAGTAATCCTGGCTCAGATCATTTTACAATTTGAAATCCTAATAAAAATGCAAAAATAATTAATTATTTTTAATCTAAAATCTGTTTAAAACAAACTTTAAAGAAAACGGAAAGAACTATTTTTCAGGTTTCGTTACAGGCTAGTAAAATATCCGGTTAAAATAGATAATTTAAAAATAAAATTCATCCAACGAATAAAAATGTAAAAGTAAACGAAGCCATTTAGAATTTACTAAGGAATATTGAAATTTAATAATATAAAGATACCTGTGGCATTTTACATAAAAGCATGAATATTATTTAGGTATTTATCACCCATGAATGGCCAAAGTCTGTTTTTATAGCACTTTCAAAGAAACAGAGGGCAAGAAGATGTGACAAATACAGACTGATTAGTCTGATAAGCCATACTATAAGTTTTTTCGAGTATAGTGCTTGGATACTTAGTCTTAGATCCATGGGCGAAGTTAGGGGGCTTGGGGGAGCTAAGCGCCCCTAAAACTGAATTAGCCCCCCAAAAATAATTCCGACATTATCACACATACGAACATTAAATTAAAGACAAGCTTATAACTTATACACATTTTTTTATTTGTTTCTGCAAGAAATCGTACCATTAAATTTATTATAGGTCTGTGCGTTAAATTATTTGCGGTGCAGACTTTAAATTTTACCCCTCTCTATGCCTAAACCGAATCGGCGAAATCGGGTTGCAGGCGTTGCGCTAATGACACCTTGCGCCGCACCCGCGATTATTCGCAGTCCGCAGGGTCCGCAGTCTACACGTTGCTTTAGAGGGAGGAGGTTTGTCTTTTGTTTTCTCCCGTTCTCTTGCTTGAATTTAATTTTGTTTATTTCGCTGTAGTCTTGTAAATCCACGTAATCCAATTAATATGAAGAAAATCAGTGGTGATATCCGTTCTTTTTTTTCGAAAGTTAGTAAGTCTCCAAGACAACCTGCTAACGACTCACCTAGTAGCAGCGTTGCTGATATTCAAAGCACATCAGGTGCAAGTGTAAATACAGAAGGTAAGAGATGTTGATATACCTATTCCTATAATATTATACTTTTAGAAGTTGTGCCGGGTGTTTTTTTATAAGTGGCTTACCTACCTAATTTTTTGTTTTTTTAAATATCCCAGTGAAATTTGATATGTGGATATATGACATAAATATGCATTGTTTGACATATTCATTTGTTTTCTGTTACTTCCGGTTTAACCGAATTATTATTTTAAGGTCCAAATTAATAATCTCCTGTTATTCAAATTTATCCTGCTGATAAAAATCGAATGTGCCTGTGATTTGTGACAAAATGTTAATGTCGCATTCTATTTTTGCCAGTGGAATAAATTTTACTAAAATTATTAATTTGGGTCTTAATGAAACACATGGATTATTTTTAATTGTTTTTGATAGGAAAACACATTCCGAGTACAATGTCTACAATGGCATCCCATTTATTTTTTTACACCTTTACCATCCAGAAAAACTCAGTATAATAAGTAATAAAAGTTTACGTTTTTTTTAGAACCGGAGACTATTCCCAAAGAAAAACTCATGTTGAGCAGGTACTGTCAAATGATTTGCAAATTTTAGACGACCTGGGTACTTTGCAAACAGGACCAAGGCAACCGATTCTAGAAAAATACCCGTCAACGAAAGTTGGAAATCAAAACCGAAGTTTTTCATCAAAGTATTTTAAACAGTATAGCTGGGTTGAATATAGCATACACATGGATGCGGTATTTTGCTTTTGTTGTCGGCTCTTTGGTAAGGACGATGTTAATGAGCCAGTTTTTACCAAAACGGGATTTAGAAACTGGAAAAAATGACAGAAAAATTATCAAAACATTCTGAAGGCAAAGCACATCTTCAAAACAACCAAAAATATGTGACATATAAGGAATCATCAAAAACAGGGTCTGTAGTTACACAAATGTCTTCAGCATATAAAGAACAGATCATTAAAAATAGGGAATATTTTAAAATAATATCGGATATCTTACTGACACTATGTCGACAGGGTGTTGCACGTTATTGAGGTCATGATGAATCAGAGGATTCCAAAAACAAAGGCAATTTCAAAGAAATTTGTGAACTTGTAAGTAGATACAACCCATTATTTAAAGAACAGCATGAAAAATATTTTAACTTGACAAGCTCTGATATACAAAAGGATATAATAAACATTAGCGGAAATATGATTTTAAATACAATTGTTAACGAAATAAAGGATTGCGGCATGTATGCATTAATGGCAGATGAAGCACGTAGTTTTAAGGAACAACAACTTTCTATTTGTGTACGGTATATTAAGGGATTTGAAATTGAAGACAAGTTTTTGGGATTTATTAATTGCTCCCAGGAACGTGATGCTACAAATCTACGTAATATTTTACTAGATTATTTAAAAAACGTTGGATTAAAAGATATTCCAATCATTAGACAATCATATGATGGTGCAAGTGTCATGTCAGGTAGAGTTGGAGGCTTGCAAGCAAAAATAAGAGAGAAACATCCTTCTGCGATTTATATACATTGTATGGCGCATAGATTAAACTTGGTCGTAATTGATTTATGTAGTGAAATAGAAAGTGTTAAAAACTTTTTAATACTCTAGAAGCACTTTATGTACATTTTTCTTCTCCTGGTAATCACAATGTCCTAATTAAAATTCAAAAAGAATTGGGTCTTTCAAAGACCGAGTTAAATCGGTTATCAGATACTAGATGGAGCTGCCGAAGTGCTAGTTGCCAAGCTGTGAAAAAAATTTCTCGTGTATAATTAATGCCCTACAATTCGAGATCCAGCAGAACTCAAACAAAAATGCTGTGGAAGCGGTTGGCTTGCTGTCCAATATGAAGTCTTCAAAATTTTTGGTTACTTTGGTAATCCTAGATGACATTCTTGCTATAATAAATATTTTAAACAAACATTGTCTGAAAACGGAACTTTGGCAGAATCTACAAATATCATTAAGGGAACTATAAAATCATTGGAGCAAAAACGTGACGAAAATGTTTTTGCACGATTGTGGTCAGAGATAGAAGACTTGGCCAAGAAAAATGACATAGGTCTTGATATACGTTCTTCAAAACGGAAAAAAGCTGAGAATGTACGTCTGAATGAATATGTGGTTGAAGCATCGACTCCTGCAGTTGACGATTTCAAAGAAACAATAGCCCAATCAACAATGGAAAATTCTGCTCAAAGGTTTTGGTTAACTACAGTGTATTACCGTTCATTGGATAATACCATAAACCACATGAAAATAAGATTTTCGGATGAAAGTCAAAAGTTAGCTATAGCTGTACACAATTTTTTACAGATGGATTTTAATGGCAGTTTAGAATTTATTCAGCTTTACACAGATACTTTTCTAATTGATAAGGAGGTTTTAAAGGCTGAAATGACTGTGATCAAGAACTGCACTGGGAAATTACAAGGCGAAGATATTACCATATCTGATATTACGTCTGCTGTCAGGAAAGCCACATTTCCAAACGTATACAGATTAGTACAAATTGCATTAACGTTGCCAATTTCCTCTGCTTCATGTGAACGGTCCTTTTCAACAATGAGAAGAATTAAATACTGGTTAAGGTCGACTATGGGTCAAGATCGATTTAGTTCTTTAGCTCTTGCAAACATTGAAAATGGCATTACAAAATCCTTGATGTTAAAGGACGTTCTGGAAGAATTTATTAAAACGGGGAATCGGAAACTGTTGCTTCAATAAACTTGTACTATTATTTAAAACCTACAATAAAAATGTCAAACTTAATAATTATTAATAAATGCATCTTTTTTAATTTTCTTTTATCTTTCAGTGTTAATATTTATATGAATTATTTATTTCTCATAAAAAATATACTTACTTTTCTTACTCACCTTACCTTGACACATGTCACATATACTAAAAATTTTTAAAAAATAAGACTTCATATTACTAGGGCTTTAGCCCCCCAGATCTAATGACCTAACTTCGCCCATGCTTAGATCTCTTCTAAAGTTTGCCATATTTAATCTTTTAATTATGTAATATTTAACTGACAGATCAGCTAAACTTTTAATAACCGAAAATCGACTTACATACGTAACATTCTTTTATGTAGTACAAATACATGATAAAAAAAATAGTGTTAAATTTGACCGCAGCCAGCCTCAGCAATTTAAATAAGTTTTGTTGCACACCTAGTGACACGGAATCTGGGAGATTCCATGACTCACCTAATTTGTTGAAAACAGATTAACGCTTGCTGCTGCCTACCTACAACCGGCTACAGACGATACGCCAAGGCTTCGCAAAAATGTCCGTTTGTTCAAGCGTTTCCGCATCGTTTGTAGGCAAAACATGGCAAAGCAAACTCAACGTCAAGCCTTGGCATATCGTCTGTAGCACGGCTATAGATATCTACTAGACTACGTTCTAGGAAGGTACCGTATACGGTAGATTTTCATTAACTATATTGTGGCGCTAGATATAAGATATTGCTTTATGTTGTGATATTTAAAATAACAGCTTGAATATAATTAAAAATATTTTTAAAAACTATTTAAAACAAAATATTTTTAGAGACTAAAACAGGTGTATTTTAAGTATTTTATTTATACTGTTTTATCTGTACTTACAAATATGTAAATAAAAAATTAAAATTTATTTATTTTTATTTATTTTTAGCACTTTTAAAATAATTGTTGGTTGGGTACATGGGTAGTTCGTTATTAAACTTTATAAACCGGAGAGTGGGTATAGCTGTACCCCAGTATATGAATTTTTGGGTATATAAGGATTTTTTTACCCAATTTGCTTTGATATATGTTTTCTAAAGTGATATCTAATTTAGCTATTTTTTAATTTTTTTAATAATGATAATTTGTATTTTTTATCTCTCCCAATTATAATAATAAAAATAATAATAAGCCAAAAAATTTTGGGGTTCATCAAAAATAATTTGGGGTACATTTGGACCCTACTCGGTATTTAATTTTGACCACTGGTTTATGAAAGGTTAGTTCGGTATTAGCCATTTATTTATTAATTAGGTAACCTGTTCCAAAATTTAGTGATAAATTATTAATAGAGTCAAAGAGATTAAAAGCAATTTTCAATTACTGTTTTCGCAGGTTTTAAAATCTTCATTTTAGATTTTTAATACGTGGGCATTAAGTAAATTAAAATCCCATTGTTAGTAACATAAAGTAATATTGCATATCGGATTACTGATTTAGTCGCGCTTTATATAATACGAGTACTAATATTATTATACTTTTTTCTAATCAGTTCAGTTATATTTTTTCATATATTTTTTTATTATATTATTTATTTTAGGTTAATAAACTTTCTTTACCATTGTTTATTTTTAATTCAAAAAAAGCCTACTTTTTGCTCTATTACTCTTTAAACAAAAAAATTTATATTTCTTCGCCGATTAAAAATCTATTATACAGGGTACGTTTTTTAAACTTACAGTGGCAATATTTTCTAAACACAAAAATAGAAAAAAATAAAAAATACCGTTTCTTTTAAACCCGGAGAAATAATGAATGATATTTTTTAAAATACCCCTATCAACCTCTTATGTAGCATCCCCAGTAACTTAAAAATATTAAATGGTGACACCCCTTATGTGGCACCTCTCAGAAAAGCTTATAAAAATGCTTTTCGTTGGTCATAAAAAGTTGGGGTAAACTCAAAAACTACCCATAAATTTTAGATAAGTCCTTCTTTATTATTCATAAAGAATATCAGAATATGTCCAATAAAATTAATAATAAATTAACATAATACTTCATTTAGAGCTAACTCACCCCCATAAAAGTTCTGGTTAGTTCATTTGCACAAGCTTGTGCACTCAACAACAAAGAAGAGTTGCTATTACTTTTTTCTCCACAATATTCAGAAGGAGAACTAATCAAAACTTTTTATTGGAGCGGGTTAGCTCTACAGGGAGCATTATTTAAATGAATTAATAATTTTTAAATAATTTTATAATAATTAAATTAGACCTTCTCTGGTATCCTATAAGAATAATAAGGTATGATTTTTTTTAAATAAAAGGGTAGTATTTAATTTTAACCCAACTTTTTATAACCAACAAAAAAAAATTCATAAGCTTTCCAGAAAGGTGTCACATAATGAGTATTGCCGTTTAAGATTTTTAAGTGACTGGGGTGCAGCTTAAGAAATTATTAGAAGTGTTTTAAGAAATACTCTTTCTGCTCTAAAAACGGTATTCTTTATTTTTTAATATTTGCCTTGGTTTAGAAAATATAGCCATTGTAACTTTTAAAAACTCACCCTGTAGTTAGCTCCTGCAAAAACTTATTAAATAATATATTTTTTAGTATACTTTAGGAGGAGACTGAAAAAGTGCCCCTTTATGTATCAGTCCACAGTTTACATGGACTGTTCCAATACTTTTTACTTTTAGTTGGGTTGTAAAACAGGCAATTACCGAAAATTGTTAATAATAGTTCCAATTTTGATAATTTTCTTTTATTTTTACTTTTATTTTTTTATATTATTAAAAATCAGAATCTTCTTAGATGGAGAAAATTCTTATTTGTGTTTTTAAAAAATCTAAATCTTATTTATACAGGGTGTCCACTAACTTTTTCAATAAACTTTAAGAAGTGATCTTTTAATAAAAAATGAGAAAAACTTCATATGATCATTTGTCCTAAACGTTCTAATTTTGGAACTACAGGGTGTTAAATTAGGGAAAAATAGTTTTTACAATATCATTTTTACCAATACAAATATTGTATTGATAATTAAGAAATTTCAAAGTCGCCTTTTATGCATCAAAAGACATTTTTTGACGTAGGGACAAAATATATTTTTATCAGTGTCGTCCGTGAGGGATTTACTGCAATAATTTAAAAAAATTGTACGCTACTAAATTTTCCCTAAAAGAAAAAATATTTTGGATTCTTGGTAAATTTTAGGCTTTGGTCTTTTAACTTTTTATTCGTGTATTTATTTACTTAATGCCGACGTAATAAAACTTTTTTACTCTAATATTAATTTATATCTAAATTTTGGAACAGGTTACATTATTAGTAAATAAATGGCTAATACCGTTTTAACTTTCATTTACTTGTGGTCAAAAATTATACGTATAGTTTTTGCGTAGAAAAATAAAAATAATTTCTTGGCATAGTGTAGGGGCTAACGTACCAGCCTCTCACCGCAGAGATCCGGGTTCGAATCTCGGTTCCCTCCACGGATTTTTAATAGCTCGTCACCTCACAGATGGTAATGGCAAAGCTTCTGTGTAGTATTCTGCCAATCCTAGTAGTTTTTTTTAAATAATAACGTCCGTGGTGGCACTACCGCGTTGTCTAAAAGGTGCTGTAAAATGCAAAACTGTATGTTTCAGTGCTTGGATAACGTTGACGGAACAGGATAAAACATGGGTTAAACATCCAATAACCCGGCACTCACGGTACTTTGGTATTTAGGCATAAGCCTTCGTGAGATGTCACAAAGATTTAAAAAAAGATCAAATCGCTATCTTTGGCCGTCATATTAAGAATATTTAGTTTGTTCTACCAATTATTAAATAAATTATAAGTTAAAGCATTGATGTATTGACCAATCTCTTGTGTAGAAAGTTAAATTTTATTTAAATATTATATGGAAAAAATAATATTATTTATTGTAAAGTTAGGCTGAAAATATAGTTGAGCGACTAGGATAGCGACGAGCAAACAGCGCGACATTGCGCTTAAATCAAACGCGAATAATCAAATGCATGCATTTGTTTAAAACTAAACAGAAATTTAATAAAGTTTGTTTTTATTTAGAGAGAGGCAGTGGGGTACAATTCTTTTCTAAAAAATATTTACCGCATATACCAAACGAAAGTGGTAAAAATTATTGTTTTTTTTATACGTTCAAAAAATTATTTTGATGCTTAGAAGACCTTTTCTTAATTTATTAAATATATCTAAACTAAAATAAAAGTTATAATAAAAAACTACTTTTTTCATAAATTTTAACACCCTGTTAGCGCCGAAAGTAGGACTTTTAGGAGATATGTTCACATAAAGTTTTTTTCTTATTTTTTGATGAAGAATTACCCCTTAAAGTTTATCAAGGATGTTTTTGGACACACTGTATAAAAACATATATTGGTATCAAAAACAAACCGTCGACCATAACCAAATCAAACACTGAATCCCTTTTACCAACTTGTTATGTATAGATGGGTCCATATTTTATTTATTCTGAAAGCGATGCCGCCAAGTACACAAAAAATGATAAAGTAAACAAACCTTTTCGAATGCACATAGCCTCGGATAGAGCCTGACTACATTTTTTAGATAAATAATAAAAAATATATTGCTAAAACACGTATCACCTACTTACAAAACATTCTCTTATTTCGCCTCTGTTCTACTATAAAACCGGTGGCACGTGGCGTGGTACTAGAAACTCGTCGGGTTAAATATTTTTTGCTGCAATAAATCATTGTTTACAAAAGGGTTTCTTTACTTTATTATTTTTTGTGTACTTGGCGGCATCGCTTTCAGAATGAATTAAATGTGTGCCCATCTTTACTTTTCTAACATTCACCGCTGCCAACGAGCCTGCATATTTAACGAAATCAGGAGGTCCTGGCTTACCCCGCTTCCATCTGCCGTTTACCGTGTCGTACGGAGATGAGATCCCACCTCGTATATTTTCTAGTCTTTTAATTCCCTATGGTCGGCCAGTTGGTTTCCACAACAGTGTATTGTTTAAAAATACAAAAATACTTGGTTTGGCGGATTCATTTAATAGATGTTATTTATTTGGGTACACGCCAATTCAGAATTAAAAACCAAAAAGTCCAAACAATTTTAAAAATAAGTAACTAAAACACTTAAAGTCGACGTTTCGGTGACAAGTCTGCCACCGTTGTCAAGATAAAATTAAAAATTTAAACAAATAACTATTCTTTAGGTTTTAAAATTATAAAATTTTAGCTTTATGTTTAGGAGATTCTGAAAGTCGTTTGACATTAAATGTCAAATATGTTTGTCATGTTTGTTTGGTTATAGTGTGATAGTGACTTACATAACTGATTGTTGGTGTATTTATTGTTTATAATACAAAAAGGTGATGAGCTAGTTTATTTTTAGTTTTCCTGAAAATACCTCAGATCTAGCAAAGTTAACCATGTGTTTTTTAAATTAACCGATATTGATGCTACACATTTATCTTTATTTAATAATATGTACGCACTTTCTTTAATTTTGAGTTTTTTAGAACAAGTTTCCTTTGCTAAAATAGTTGAAGCATTCCAGTTTATTTTGTGATTGTTTTCAAATGCGGGTTGGCAAATTTTAGATTTGTGAAATTCGGTGTTTTTAATGTATGTTTTGTGTTCTTTTATGCGTTTAGCTAATAGTCTACAGGTTTCACCTTATATAAAATTTATCACATTCACATGGTATTTTATAAATAACATTTTTTGTACTTTCATTTGTGTTATCTGGTTTCGTTTTTCATAATTTTAGTTTTAACTCTTCCCGTATATTACAAATCAGAGTAAAATACTGTATTTATAAGTTTTGGAGCATGCGACCAGTTTTCCTAAAAGTACGTTAAAAATTCAAAAATTTAATTTTCATTTGTTCTCTTTTAACATATAATATGTACTTTGTTTCGGAGGAGGTGAATGTTTCGTCCTACTTTGTGTTTCTTTCTTTATACCGTCTAAATCAAGAGAGACAAAAAAATACTTCACTAACATAAGTCTGAGAGAAATCGTTGGTAATTAATCAAGTGTCAACAACTGTCGTAATCATTTTTCGATATTTTAAATATTACAAATATTTTTATTAATTTTTATGTAAAAGTTAAGTAAATAGGTAAATAAGTGTTTAGTACCTATGTTTTGAACTATTTGGCTATCTAGACATATTTTGCTGTACTGTAAGCTAGTGCTTAAGCTTAACCTGCAACTTTGTGAACGCAAATTATTCGTGCAGCGCAATACTGTATGCCACTTAAGTTTTAAATAAACAATTGAGTGCAAAAAGAAGGTAAATAAAGTAACAATGGGATTAGTTTAAATTTTAACTTTGAATATGGATATTTTAAAAACGCAACGTTTTCGCCAAAAAGTTCCTTAAGATTCGTGATCAGCGCCCCAAAAAACCCCGTTACCAAAATTCGTTAAAATCGGAGTTGCCATAGGTTTCTAGAAAATTACCATTTTAAATATAGATCGTTATTATTAAATATAACGCAATAATATACAGAAGCCACACAAGTTCTTATTTTAGGTATTTTAAAATGGAGAAAAAAATGTAAACTCTATTACCCGTGAGTAAGGTATTTAATGTAAGTTAAAAATGTTTTAATTTCCATAGGTTTAAAGTTTTCTAAATTAAATAAAGTAGTTAAATACATATTCTAAGGTCTAAACTAAAGAGTAATTTTTTTCTGGTTTAATATATGTCATAATACACGACCTACCCTAATCTGAATATGACATCAGTTAATGTGACAAAACATTCACCTCCTGTAAAACATACATCAATTTTAGGCGAAGAACTAATTCTAAAACGGTATTTACCAATCGGTTTGTTGACGTTTAAACAATGTATTATACGTCAAAGTTGTCACCAATTATTACCGCGGTTATAATTGGTTGAACGCCTAAAATTGATGAAAGTGTATCTATGTTGGAAGCATACGCTGACAAACGTTTAGCTTTTTACAAAATGACGAAGGTCTGCCGCTCACGGGCTGTTGGACTATTAGGTCCATCTGTAAACACACTGTATAAACCTCTGGAGTAAAGTGTCTTTTTATCCCTGGACAAATTATATTTGTCTCCTGTTTGGCTTCAAACTTTCCGTTTCAGGATAAAAGTTACACTTTAGTCCTTTGGCGTATAAAATAGTATTACGTATTCTTCTAACAGCATTTTATTATTTAGTTGTACGAAAAATAAAAACACTTAACTTAATATACTACCCCAAAATTTAATTCCTTGGGGCTTTCATAGTAAAACAAGTTGATACGAACTCAGCTTTTAGTTGGGATAACAAAGATTAAAGTTTATGGTTAAGCTTAAGAACTTTGTACTCCCTACGAAAGCCAAATGATGTTTAAATTTGCATATACCTTATAAACTGTTCTCAGATCTTAAAATTGAGAGGCTATCTTGTTATAATGGTGTTCTGACACTGACAGTACACATAAAAAAATAATATGTTTGTTTTGTTATCTAATGATATTTTTAAAAGTAATGAAAGCACTAATGCTTCCGGCTCACAGCGAGCGGCAACGGGGCGGCAGCGGAACATCTACGCGTTTTAATACATTGAATCATTGCCTAGTGTCACGTCGCGTCGTCACGTCGCCGTCCTGCCCGGCATGTAACGGACGTGTTTTCATCATAAATTTTACTACTAACTAACCAGAACTAACCAGAACCAACCAGAACTAACCTACATTTAGATCCGCAGGGGCAAGAAGCATTATTCGGATTTTTACGACCTCGCACAGTAAACAAATCGAGGGTGGACAAACATGCCCATTTAAAAGCAGTGGCAAAATACAAACACCGGCACCCTGTGCCCTTCGTCCGCGATCCGACCGTGACGCTCATTGGCTACCGTACTTTGAACGAAAAACCAGAACGCCGTCGACAAATTCTTTCCGATAATGCGGATGGTCTGTTTGGCAGGAGCATTTACCCTCGATTTGCTTGCGCACAAACCCGTTTTTTCGCCCATAAAATGTAACTTTTGTTTCGTGCAGGTAATAAAATTAGCAATCCATCGAGTTCAGTGGTGTTTATGATATGACATTGACGCGCTAATGTCCCGTCGCCAAGGGTGTCGCCCCCTCAAACAACGCCTGCCCCCTGTAGGGTGATAGACAAGATATGA
This sequence comes from Listronotus bonariensis, assembly GCA_014170235.1. NCBI lineage: Eukaryota > Metazoa > Arthropoda > Insecta > Coleoptera > Curculionidae > Listronotus > Listronotus bonariensis. The sequence goes on along the minus strand of JACEGR010000332.1, from coordinate 11,644 downwards.
GAAGAGTTACTAAAGTAAGCGCTCATATCCTGTCTAAGTACCACTCGCTGTATGCCGAAAGGTTTAAATAACAAAAATATATACTAGTACTTAAAAACTTGCCACTGTTTTATCAATACGTTGTTTTGCCAACACCACTCTATTCAGCGAAACTTAAACAGTTGAAATATTATGATAAAATCTATTTTAATTGTTACTTTTTTTTAAATTTTATGTTGCACATTTTTAAAAAACTATAAATGCATATTTTAAATTAACTGGTGTAAATATCTAAAAAAATAAATATAGTTCTTGGCCGAAAAATATTCCCTACTTTTAATTCTTCACGTTTTAATATTTATTAATCATCCTTAATATATATATATATATATATATATATATATATATATATATATATATATATATATATATATATATATATATATATATATATTAGGGTGTTCAGTTAAGGGTGTACACTATCTATATCTCAAGAACCCTTGACCTCGACCAATTGGAAAAAAATTATAACAAAAATGGCAACGAGGAATCGTCCAAAAATATTTTTAACTTTGCAATGTGGCCGTAAGAGGGCGCAACTGTCAAAATAATGATACAAATTTAAAATTAGACCAAAATTTCCAAATTAAGATATAAGTTTGATAACGCCATTGGAAAGCTGAGTAAATTTTCTATGAATTCGGCTTAAACCAAATTTTAATTGGATCAATAATAAGGATGGGGAAAACAAATGAATGTTGTTATATTTAAAATCGCTATATCTTGAAAACTTCTTAACCAATTTTAATGAACAAGGTATCATATGAAAGAATATTTTCATCTCTTTAATGAACTTTACAGTGACATAAGTTAGTTTTAAAAAATAAGTTAGATGGCGCTGTTCGCTGTTGTTAGAGTTTTCCTCAATTTTTTCTAAAATATCAAAATGGATCGGTATGCTTTAACCTTACTTAAGAGTGAATAATAAAATCTACATTTCGGCGAAAACCGCATATCGATATCTTTATTCGTTTCTGAGTTATTGCCAAATAACTGGTGATAATAGAAGCAAAAAAATGAGTTTAATGTAGTTAGTATCTAACAAATAAATGAAATATGGATTTAATTATAGCATATAAAAGGGTCTGCTTAATATCCAGATTAAAAATTTTTAACTGACTTGAACTAATTGTTACTAATATCGAACCACGAGGTAATGCGTTCTTATTTTTTATTTGCCTTCTTGTTCTGTTTGCACAGCCAGCCATGAAAAACAATAAAAACATTGCGTCTAGTTGTCATGGCAATAAAAGCAGTAACTGTCATTTTGATTTGTTTGTTGTCTTGTCAAAGTAATTTTTCTTCTTATTTCCGCTATTAAAGTAAAAATGCCGCTTACAAATGAAGAAGCATTTCATATGTTACATGTGTATTTTGAGTGTTTTTAAAATGCAGCCAGAGCTTCAAGAGAGTATGCTTTGCAGTACCCCTAATCAGGCGCATCATTCCAGGCACGTGTTTACTCGTTTAGCAAGGCGACTTAGAGAAACGGGCCGAGTCCAACCACATTCGGCTCAAATAAGTGTATCGCAGAGCCAGAAATGAGACGAATATCATAAACGTTTTAGCTTATATCAATGTTGGATCCACATGCTAGTATTCGCGAAATTTCCAGGGATTTGGGACTTTCAGTTGGTTCCATTCATAAAATATTGACGGATTTTAACATGCATCCATATCATATTGTTTTGCACCAGGCTTTACTGGACACGGATTTCGACAACCGCTTAAATTATTGTCATTGGCTTCTTAACATGATAAGGGACGATCGTCGTTTTTTGGATAAAGTGCTATGGACGGATGAAGCCTCATTTACCAGCAATGGTACAGTTAACCTACACAACATGCATTACTGGAGTGATAATAATCCTCACTGGATGCGTGAAGTTGACCATCAACATCGTTGGACAGTGAATGTATGGTGCGGAATTGTTGAAGGAAAGATTATCGGCCCTTTTATCTTTGATAGAGCTCTAAATGGTGAATTATACCTTCAGTTTTTAATTGATGATATGCCACAGTTATTAGAAAACGTGACCCTCGCGACAAGAAGAAATTTATGGTTTCAACACGATGGGTGTCCTGCCCATTTTGCAAACCAGGTGCGTCACTACCTTGACCAGCAATTCCCTTTCCGGTGGATTGGAAGAGGAAGTTTATTTCCTTGGCCAGCTAGGTCTCCGGACTTAACTTGTCTCGATTTTTATTTATGGGATAGAATAAAAGATCTCGTTTACAAAACTCGACCAACAACACGAGAAAATATGATCGAGAGAATTAGAATGGCTATAAACAGCATATCCGTGGCGGAAATTGAAACTGCTGTATCGTCAACACAACAAAGGCTGCACCGCTGTATTCAGAATGATGGAAAGCATTTCGAACACATCAAATAAGTGCCCAATTTTTCTCAGAATTTTGTTTTTGTTACTTGTTACCTGTTGTCTGTTGTAAATTGTCTTTCATATTGACATGTTGTTAATTAAAATTTGTTAAGGAATTTACACAATAAAAATAAAATAAACTCGTTTTTTTTTTTGTTTTTGCTTCTATTATCACCAGTTATTTGGCAATAACTCCGAAACGAATAAAGATATCGATATGCGGTTTTCGCCGAAATGTAGATTTTATTATTCACTCTTACAATTTGTAAGGTAAAGCATACCGATCCATTTGATATTTTAGAAAAAATTGAGGAAAACTCTAACAATAGCGAACAGCGCCAACTAACTTATTTTTTAAAACTAACTTATGTCACTGTAAAAGTTAAAAAAGGTGAAAATATTCTTTCATATGACACCTTGTTCATTAAAATTGGTTAAGAAGTTTTCAAGATATAGCGATTTAAATATGACAACATTCATTTATTTTTCCCATCCTTATTATTGATCCAATTAAAATTTGGTTTGAGCCGAATTCATAGAAAATTTACTCAGCTTTCCAATGGCGTTATCAAACTTATATCTTAATTTGGAAATTTTGGTCTAATTTTAAATTTGTATTATTATTTTGACAGTTGCGCCCTCTTACGGCCACATTGCAAAGTTAAAAATATTTTTGGACGATTCCTCGTTGCCATTTTTGTTATAATTTTTTTTCCAATTGGCTGAGGTCAAGGATTCTTGAGATATAGATAGTGTACACCCTTAACTGAACACCCTGTATAATATACTGTCTAAATTTGCCTAAGAAAAATATTTGAGATTTAAACCAGTGTGTCCGCCTAAGTTCTCTAGTTCTCTACATATGGAAAACTGATTTAATAATCATTTTACAAAAAAAATCTTCTAAAACCTAAAATGCAATCAATAGATTTTCAGTTTTCAGTTATATACAAGGTTTCTCAAAAATATAAACTTTGTTTAAAAGGAAAGTATATACCACTGTTTTTGTTATGCGATAACGAGCGTTTCTGTAACTTTTTAATATTTTGACAGTTCTTATGCTTTGTTTAAATATTATATTTTAAAACGAGTATTTACAAATGTACAAATTTAAATTTTAATCGTTTTATCATAAAAATAAAAACTTTTTTATTTGCGGATAAATGAGTTCGCATATTTAGGAGTTATTTTTATTTATAAACATATTTCCTTAATAATAATTTTCGATATTTTTAACAATAAGGGTACTTTTCTGTTAAACAAAATTCATTTTAAAATGCCAAACTTTTTATAAAGAATACCTTTTTCGTAAAATTAATTATAAAACAGTTTCCCATATATAGAGAACTTAGGCGGACACGCTGTATATATACATTAAATGAGTAAAACCAGGTCATCACTAATAAGGAACATTTTTTTTTTTTTTTTGATAGGCAAAATATTTTATGCTTTATTTGTTTTCTGGGAGATTACCTTTAAAAAATATTATTTGGTTTTTCTTCAGAATGAAATAAAAAGTTTATTAAACATTTTAAGAAAATCAAATATTTTATATACTATGAAGAACTATTCTGCCCTTGCACAATATAGTAAAAGGTTACGATAACTTTAAAAACAATAAAATAATGAAATATTAATTATAAAGGTACCTACGATACAAAGGTTTCAAACTCTAAACAAAGGTTTATTAGCTCTCGGTTAATATTCCAATAAAATAAAGTCTTAACAAGCCTCCAGGCGGGAACTGGGCTAATGGTTGCGTCTTAAAAATGTGGTTAATAGTTTATCAAAAGTGGTAAACAGTTTACCAAAAACTTACTGATAAACTTGCTTAAAAATCTGATTTTTTTAAATTAAAAATGAAATGTCTGATGGATAGTCTAGAGCTTGACAATACTTTTGAAATAATTAACTGGTAAAAGATACACCTATAAGGTAACTTAATAGGTAAAAGAGCTAATGAACCTTTGTTTAGAGTTTGAAACCTTTGTATCGTAGGTACCTTTATATTAAATATTTGATTATTTTATTTCTTTTAAAGTCATCTTTACTTTTATCATATTGTGCAAGGACAGAATAGCTCTTCATAGTATATAAAAATTTGATTTTCTTAAAATGTTTAATAAACTTATTTATTTTATTCTGGAGAAAGCCAAAAATATTTTGTTTAAAAGCAAAATATTGTTTTTATTATTTGCCTTTTTTAGGCACACTCTATATAATATAAATGTGTTAGAAAAAAACCCCTTCGAATTCTTCGGGTTTTAGACAGTTATTTGCGATTTAAATTAAGCGCGACAACAACAAAATTCAGGTAATTTCTGTAAATATAGTACATGTTTTTTGCCATTTTATAAAGAAAGATTAAATTGCAACAGGCTTAATTTAGTATATATAATTTAGTATATATAATAAAAAAAAGAAAGAAACGCAACAACAAAATAACGAAATTAAAGCACCAAGTCAGTGGGTGAGTTAAAAACCCTTCGCAGCGATATCAATCACCTATAAAATTATTTGTGTTACGTCAATCGGTCGTCTACCCTTGATACATTAAATACGCAACATACAACATGCCACATAGGTTAAATATGACGCATTTACATTAACCACAAAAACCTTTATATTAGCAACCTCCAGTTCTCGAATAATGCAAATGTTGCGTGACACAAGCAGCAATATTTTGGGCACGTCTTCGCATGAATTGCCAAGCTAACACCAACTTTCTCTTTAAAAAAGCATTGAATTTCGACAACTCTGATAGCAGTTACATTTAAGCGCATTTATCCCTTATGTGAAGGAATTTACATTGACAAAAAATATTTTTTTTTTGATAGAATATGATGGCTATTCTTTTTATAAAAAAAATGTTACTAAGAGATCTCAGTTACCAAAGAATCATTAAAAAAAAAAGAATATGTAAACTGTTATAGTACAATTTTCTCAGGTAGTTACTTTAATTATTAGTTTTATTAATTAATTATATTTAACAAAAAAGCAACAGTGAACGATGTTACCAAGCGGTCAAGATAATGTAAATTAGTGCATTTTGTACTGACGGAAAATATAACCAGTGGTGCAGTTTGTACTGCCGTTGCTGCGCTTAACGTAATATTTATTGCGGTATAGGCAACACGTGTTTAGAACCATATATTTTCTTATAATAAAAAATAAAAAAAATACATTTACAAAAAAAATACATGTAAATCGGTACAGTGAAAGTGTCTAAAAACTATGGCTTTGCGTTGTAAATATATATGTAGAATATAAGATATAAGTTGTCCTTTCTGTGAGAAAATGGTATATAAATATGAAAAAATACCCTTATCATTATTTTATTAAATCTAGGTAATTATAAATTAATTTTTACCTTTTTTTTAATTTGCTGGTAAAATCTTTAGTCTCATTTTAATTATTTAAGTGTGTTCTATATAAAATACATTTTTTTAACTTATTTACCTACTAAAAATAAGTATTTAAAGTATTTTTTTAATTTAAAAAGACGTTTAAAACCAATATTACAGACTGGAAAACGATGTCTGTTTTTCTCAAAAAGACCTCTTATAGAATTATTATGTTTATCTTTAATTCGTATTTAATATTACAAAAACTACACTTTGATAAAATCTAAAAAGCCAAACAAAAAAGTTAAATAAAATATTTTACATAGGAAATATAAAATAAATGCAATTTAATTTTCTATGAGGTATATTGATTATTTAAATATTTTAAATTAAAAGATCAATATTCTTTGGGTTATACTTTGTTATAACATTTTAAACTCGACAATATTTGTCCTAAAGAAAAAAATGATGTCATAAAAAAGTTAAATTTATTATCAACATAATATCTCTTGTAAAATTTGTATAAACATTTATTTTAGTAAGTTATTGGCCATATAAATAAAAAGAAGCAAATGCTTTGCTAATCTGGTAATGTATGTAAGATTTATTTTGAACGTATGAATAAAGACAAGGATTTGCTTAAAAGTGTGAGGATTTTAAAAAGTCACGGAAAGTGATGCTGCTATTCAGTAGCATCACATTTCCATAAGTAATTACTCGCACTTGTAAGCAAATGATCAACTTTATTTATACGTTTGAAGTAAATCCTTTTACATATATCTTATACTTACATATAAGCAAAAGCATTTGCTTCTTTTTATTCATATTGTGACGTATAATTTTGGATACATATAAACAGGGTCACTTTACGTCACTGGGGCAAATGTACCATGTGGAACTATCTTCTTGGGACCATGAGACCGGTGGACCATCAAAACTAACTTTGCATTTTTTAAAACCCAACTTAACTTATTTGACTAAATAAATTTAGTACGGGCATATCCCTAGAGGTAGCCCGTACGGGGCTTAACTAAAACTTTAACTTTATGCTTGACTTTACTAACTACTTCTTCTCTGATAAACAATCCCTTTTAATTTCTTTCTCTCTTCTTTAAATATCAAATTTTCCAGTATTTGTTTTGCATTTCTACGCTACCCAGTTTGTTTAATGTTTTTATTTTATTATTATAAAAGTAACCTAGAAAATTGTTTGATTTATACTTTTTAAACCTTGACACCTCACGTATATTTTTATGTACCAAATTTCCCAATGTTAAGTAACCCAATTAAAATTTAAATTTCCCAAAAATGTATATTTTTAAAATTCCCAAAATGTAAACTTTTTTATACAAGGTGTTCACATATGCCCCCTTCCTGAAAGCGTTGGACCCACAACGCTATTAGAAATCAGACAAATTTACTTTAAACCTTTAAAAAAAATAGCAATATTACCGAAAACGATAGTTCCATATAGCTTACAAAAATTTAAAACCTAACATTATGTTACTTATTATATAAATTATATTTATCTTAAATAATCTTAACATTTTATTAAATTTTTTGTTTTTTCCAATAAATTTTTTTCAAAAAAGTGTTCGAAAAAAATGTAAAAATAGTTTTTTTCTAAAAAATAATTCATTTAGGTTATATTTAACAATATGACTCTTTTTTTTGAAATTTTAAAAAATTCTTCTGGATAAATTATCTAAAATAATTATTTAAAAAGTTCTAGAGATGTTTTTGCTGAAATAATTAGTTTAAATAAGATTTTAGTTTAATTGTTAAAAACCTTTTTAAGCTTTTCTTTAAATAGGTACTTTAAATAAATATAGTTTTAACGGTAAGATTATTTTTAGACAAAAAATGACCTAATTATTGTTACTCATAAATTGTATTTTTTTTATTAATCTTTACGTTTACTAGAAATTTATGTACTACACAAACAGCTAAATAAGCAAAAAAGTTTGTGTTATTTAAAACTGACCAGTATGTAACAATACAAGTGAACTTGGCCTTGTCTCGTCAGCAAAACGTTGAACCATTAAAAAGTAATTCAATGATTTATTTAATATACCAGTGGGAAAGAAAATAATTAACTATGTTTTACATGTACTATTAATTAGGTGACTTTTTTCTATTTCATCTTTTGCTCTTTTTTTAAATTTATTGGATAGTTTAAAAACAAAAAAATATCTCTTACATAAAAAGAAAATCAATTTTTTTTTATATTTATACTTAGAAATTAACATAATATTCCACATTCTTCTTATACTAGCCTTTATAAAAAAAATTCAGCCACCGCCTGCCTGTCTATGTCCTTGATGGTGCGTTCCATTGGCCATTTGTCCCGTACTTCTCCACGAACCATTGTCTGCCTTTCAGTCCCATTTTCTTCTTCCACATCAGGTTACTGCAACTTCATGCCAATTTCCCCATATCCTGAGCTTCCTCAGGGCCACTAGATAGTCTTGTACCCCACCATTCAAGACCATATTTAGAGCTCTTCCCTATACTAGAGCTGCGGCTTCCAGTGCTAATGGAGCCTCATGCTGCTTCTAAACTCCGTCTTCACGACGTAAAACAACAACTTCAACGCAAATAAATATTTCATATTCTTCTTCAACAACTCTGGCTAACACCATTTAGCCATATTTCAAAACTGAAGATATACCTTATCTTCCTTTTCTTGTAGCTACGCTGCTACCTCCTTGCAGCTACGCTACGCAACATATTTTTTCCCCATCTTCGTCACTTCACACACATTTCTTCTCCGGGGAACGGGACGCCTTTACCATATATATGGCATTTTCTTCCACAAATACACCGAGGGGTAGGAAGGGCGTACCATGAGCGACTTTTCCTATCGCATCACAAAGGGCACTGGAACTGGGGCGGGCACAGCTTACCATAACCGACGTTTCATAAAGGTCACTGGGAACGGGGGCGCCTCCACCATATGTGACGTTGAATTTCACTGTCACTGGGCAAATGTACCATATGGAACTATCTTCTTGGGACCATGAGACCGGTGGACTACCAAACCTAACTTTACATTTTTTTAAAAAACCAACCTAACTTATTTGATTAACTAAATTTGGTACGGGCTATCCCTAGGGATATGCTTCAAATTAAAATTTTCACACAATTAATTTAAAAATAGGATGGAAATTTTGACACCCTGTATTTCGCAAATAACCAACCTTTTGACTAAGATAAAATTGCGTTTTATCGTTGAATTTTTGCCCAAGGAGTTTTAAGTAGCATTTTATACCGAACTTTTATAGAGGCACCCTCTATAGTCAATCTTACTACATATATGTATGCTTCTGGGTGCTAAGTTAACATACATGAATATCAATAGGCGATTTAGTTTAAGCGTTTACGTTCTAGGTTGATTACTTAAAATTATACAATTATTTATTTTACTATTAAATACAGGGTAAGCCAAATTAACACTTCATTTTGGAAAAAGTCGCGTATTTCCAGTCCTGTTTTAAATCTATTTAACTAAAATTGGCAAACCTAGAGAAAACATATCTACCTATTATCCCCTTAAAAAGATGGGTGCAACAAATAAAAAGTTATTATTAGTTAAAAAGTGTGCAAGTTTAATTTGGCCCACACTGTATTTATTTAACTAATCAATATACAGAAAAAGGAAAGCAGCAAAATATTAAAGACTTAATTTTACAAAATATTTTCTATGGCGCAAATTTATTTAAAATTTATATAAGCGTCTACGCAAGTCATTTTTAATTAGTCATAAAGGCAAGCATATATTTTAAGCAGTAGTAAAATTAAATTTTATAAAGTTCTTAAAACAATTTTATACTTTACGCGTTTGGTTTTTAAATAGGTACATTTTAAACAAAACACACAAAGTAATAACACCTAAACGACTTTTTAAGAGATTTTATGATATTTAAATAAAATTATTATTTTTCTTTAACATGCTTTAAATAAAGACTAGGGTACCTGCGGTATATAGGGCCCACCTACCGTTAAATGTATAAAGTACCTCGAATTTTTTAGTGTTGAAAATCAAAAATGTGAGGTTACCATGGTTACTGAGTTGAATACTAATCAAACTTAACAATAAATAAATTATAAATTAACGTATTAGCCTACTTGTAGATAAAATGTTTTTTTTTTTTTTGCAACGAAGTTTAATGCATCATTTTGGAAAAAGTCGCGTAATTTCAGTCCTGTTTTAAATATATTTAACCAAAATTGGAAAACCTAGAGAAAACATGTCTACCTATCAGCCCCTTAAAAATGAAAAAGATGGGTGCAACAGATTAAAAGTTTTTATTAGTTAAAAAGTGTGCAAGTTTAATTTGGCCCACACTGTATTTATTTAACTAATCAATATACAGAAAAAGGAAAGCAGCAAAATGTTAAAGACTTAATTTTACAAAATATTTTCTATGGCGCAAATTGACATAAAATTTATATAAGCGTCTATGCAAGTCATTTTTAATTAGTCATAAAGGCAAGCATTTATTTTAAGTAGTAGTAAAATTTAATTTTATAAAGTTTTAGTAAGTTCTAAATACAATTTTATATTTTACGCGTTTGGCTTTTTAATACATTTTAAACAAAACACACAAAGTAATAACACCTAGACGACTTTTTAAAATATTTTATGATACTTAAATAAAATTATTATTTTTTGTTAACATGCTTTAAATATAGACTAAGGTACCTGCTGTATATAGGGCCGGCCTAACGTTAAATGTAAAAAATACCTCAAATAATTTAAAAAGTCAAGCAAAATTGAGTTTAGATTAAAGATTGCTTATTTATTGTTTTATTAAATTATAAATATAATTACAAAAATAAATATGGAACCAACTATAAAAATTATTATGAAGCCTTTTTAAAATATTTTATGATACTTAGATAAAATTATTATTTGTTGTTAACATGTTTTAAATATAGACTATACAAATACAGGGTGTCCGAAAAGGTCATATCGTAAATAATAAGGTCGATAGTAGGGAGAGATGAGGCATTCACCATCCTCCGTCCCCCGGGGAGCTTATTATCTCAAGATCTCTGACGTCATTCGAAATTTAGGAATCTTGCGCAACGCGTTATTTAGGGCGTGGTCCCTACTATCTGTCAAACCATAAATGTCATCTGTCACCTGTCAAATGTCACCTGTCACCTGTCATATGTCAAAAATCACGTGGCTAGGAAAATGGCTGCCATGCGTAGGATACTTGCGCTATGGTCATAAATTGATTTGCGCAAACGCGAAAATTCCAAGTCATACCGTTCGGGCGCTATCGACTAAAATCGTTATTTAACCTTGATGATGAGTCATCAGCGCGCGGTTTAAATTTTTTAAATATAGTGTAACGTCATACCTATCGAATAGCGAAAACCGCATGACGCCATCTTTCGCCATAAGGGCGCTACAGCTGTTTAAAATATGGCGAGAGACACCAACCAGTGATTAGGACGGTAACCCCATAGCAAAATTACCCATAGCGGCCTTATTATTAAACTTAGAATAATGAAACTTAAACAAAGAATAGTTGCTAACGGCAAATAATTTCAAGGTTAAACTTGTCACATGATAAGCCAAAAATTCTACGGCCCCCGGCACCTCGCGCCCTCCGCTTAAGCCGATGGTTTAAGCGGAGGGCGTAACTAAACGCATGCGGTTCGCCGAACGGTTCACAGAACGGTTCGCCGAACGGGTGGCGGTTCGCCGAACGGCTCTCAGGACGGTTCGCCGAACGAGTGGCGGTTCACCGAACGGCTCTCGGGGCGTTTCGCCGAACGGGTGGCGGTTCGCCGAACGGCTCTCGGGGCGGTTCGCCGAACGGGTGGCGGTTCACCGAACGGCTCTCGGGGCGGTTCGCCGAA